>ML793140.1:351505-399737 GCA_009831015.1 Picea engelmannii
TTTTATAATAGGTACTTCCTACTTACCATTCAACTATAAATTGACAATTTGTAATAATTAATAAATGAATAAAGTTATTAAATCTAAAAGTATGACATGAATTTATAGTTTATAAAATTTATAAGTAAAATTACACATTATGAATATAATTTTTTGCTTTATATTAAATTATAAATTGATAATTTGTATGACATGAATTTATAGTTTATAAAATTTATAAGTAAAATTACACATTATATATAAATTGATAATTTGTATGACATGAATTTATAGTTTATAAAATTTATAAGTAAAAGTACACATTATGAATATAATGTTTTGCTTTGTATTAAATTATAAATTGATAATTTATATTAATTAATAAATTAAATCAATTTATTAAATCTAAAAGTATGACATGAATTTATAGTTTACAAATTTTAATTATATATTGTGATGATAATGTTTTGATTAATATTGATTTTTTTTTTCTCAATTAGGAGTGAAATTAAAGTTACATTCAAAAATTGGCCATTGAGATGAATTTAATTTATTTGCAATTTTCCTTTTTAAATTTTGTTATTGGTTTAAAAAATATCATTATTAAGAATAATTATAAATTTAATTTTTTTATTGAGTATATTTCACATTATTTGAAATGTTATGTGTTTATAAATCGAGCAAGTTAATAAGAACAGACAAACTCCACTTTTTTTGTGAGTTATTTTTTGTTAGTGAGGCAAAGTTCTACTTTGATCTAGTCATTTTTCAAAATTATAACATTATAGTTTGATCGAGGTGGGTATCGATGGCCGCCCATCTTTTCCAATTGGCTCAAAATAGTTTTCAAGTAATTTTGGTAATTTACTATTTTTAGCATTTTTTAACTTCTGGGGCCATTTTGAGGGCCTAAATGAAGGTTTTTCGGGATCAAGCTTCTCATTGATAGTCGAAGGCTCTAATTGGACCCCCAAAATGAATCTCCTCAACGATACCTTTCCAACGAGCTATTGTGCACCCCAAACAGAGATCGTATGCCAAAGTTACGCCCCCGGGAAGTTGATATGTCAAACTACCCAAAACGGGGTCCACAAAACTGTTGGCTTGTAATCTTCCGAGGTTAGGGTTTTGGATTTTCTTTATGATAAAAAGGCCTTTGGAGCCTCATTGTAAAAACCATCTTCTTGCGAATGTGAGTAGCGAACACATCTCTTCTCAGAGACAAGTTGTCACCATTATAGCGAGTCTTTCACTCTGTATTTTTACAGTCTTTGTACATTTTCGCTCATTAATAAAAAAATTGTGTATTACTGTATCTCTGTGTTTATGGTTGCATCTCTGATACATTTTTGTTATATTATTGGATATCTGAGATATCTCTATACATTTCATTATTATATCTTCGTTCTCATTTTGTGCCGAAAATAATATGGATCAGTGGTATCATAGCAGGCTGCTCTTGATCGTTTTTCAGTGCATGTCCCCGACAAGGTCCGAGTATAACAAGTTGGGTCTTGAGCTTGTCTCTCTTGAATACAATCGTTCTCGCACGTCCAAGAAACCCTCCATGGTGAAAGAAAATAAAAACGACATAGCAGACGATTCTATTAATCTGTTGTTTGAGCAAGCTCTCACGCAATAGAGGGACGAAATGATGGAGAATTTTGCCCACATCCTTCAACGCCTGTCGATAACAACAAGCACGTCTTCATCAAGCGGTCACTTTGGAAGTACCTCACCTTTCAAGGTACAAGTTAATTTTGATATTCCCACATTTGAAGGACAGGTAGATATGGATGCCTTAAAAAAATGGTTAAATCTACTAGAAGGTTATTTCTTTGTCCATAATTTCTCCAACAGGGAAAAGATCACCTTCGCACTCCTTGAGGCTCTCCCCCATGTCAAACATTGGTGGGAAACTTACTTAGAGCAAAGTTCCACGGAGGAGTCTGGAATATATGGGGCCGAGCCCACTTTGGGATTTTTTGTGGACGCAGTAAAGGAACAATATTACCATGTTGTCAACTATGAGGACCAGTATATGAGATGGACCACATTGCGGCAAGAGAGGGGCCAAGCAGTTCCGGAGTTCACCAATGCCTTCCACACCTTGCGCACCAAGTTGGGTATCAAAGACTCCGAACGAAATTTGCTTCTGAAATACCATGGGGCTCTACACAGATACATCCAAATTGAAATGGATTTTCTAGACATCTCATCACTCAGTGTTGCTTATCGATACGTTGTTAAAATTGAGCAGAAATTTAGGCACCAGAACAAACGGGAATTCGGATCTACAAATCCGCAACAACCAAAGTATGAGAAATATGGCCCTAACAAATAGCTTCCTGAAAACCAATCTAAGCCACAAGAAAAGAAGGGTCACGGGAAGACGATGAAGGACATTAGATAATGGTGTGATTTCCACAAAAGCCCCTGGTACAACACCAATGAATGTCACTCAAAACAGTCATTGGTGGACGAAATCAAAGATAAGGATCTGAACCCTGATTCAGAATCTGATTTTGAAAATACTGGTAAAAGACAGATCATTGACGCAGACCCCACTGCTATTGTCGCGACCGCAGCAATTCAACCAGAAGAACCAACAGATCCTGAAGAGGGGGAGCGCCTTTTTCATTCACAGATGTGGGTGAAGGGGACCCCATTGAATTTTATTGTTGATAGTGAAAGCCAAGAGAACCTCATCTCAATAGAGGTCGTCAAACAGTTGGGATTGTCGACAACACCACACCCACAGCCATACAACATCGGGTGGCTTCGTCAAGGACAAGATCTTCGTGTCAGCCAACAGTTTTGATTGTCATACGACATCCATCCCTTCAAGGATGAAGTATTATGTGATGTTTCCCCATTGGATGTCTGTGATGTTCTCTTGGGCCAGCCATATATGTGGAAGCGCCATGTTATTTATGAGTCTCGACCCCGTAGTGTCATTGTTACTTTAGGGGGTCATCTCTACAGAATACCATAAGTAGTTCCAACTATTGTCCCACCTAAACAATGTCGCAAGGTAGTATCTCATACTACAAAATTTAGCTTCTTCGTGATCTGTTCGAAATGTGGACAAAAGGATACTGTAACCACTACAGTATCAGACCAAGCACCTTCTATCCAATAGAAACAGGTTGACAAGATTGCGGCAAAGCACAAAAATTCCTTTTGTACACAGGCATCTCATGTAGCCAGACTAGTTAAAAAGGTCCAACCCTTCCAGCCAAAGGTTCGTGACAACCTTCAACAAGCTAAGCAGCGCAACTTCTCCAACAAGGCAAGCAACTCATCAAGATGCAAATTCAACAAACGCTTTTCCCTCTACCCCGGGCACTCAATGCAATGGAGACCATTGCTTCCTAAGGAGGGAGGATTGATCCAGGTGGATATCGGTGGCCACCCACCTTTTTCAACTAGCTCAAAACAGTTTTCTGGTAATTTTGGTAATTTACTATTTTTAGCAGTTTTTAACTTCCAGGGCCATTTTGAGGGCCTAAATGAAGGTCTTTCGGGATGGATCTTCTCAATTATAGTCAAAGGATTTAATTGATCCCCAAAAATGAATCTCCTCGATGATACCTTTCCAACAAGCTATCGTGTGCCCCAAACGGAGATCGTATGCCAAAGTTACGCCCCCGGGAAGTTGATACACCAAACTACCCAAAACGGGATCCACAAAATTGTTGGCTTTTCATCTTCCGGGGTTAGGGTTTTGGATTTTCTTTATGATAAAAAGGCCTTTGGAGCCTCATTGTAAAAATCATCTTCTTGTGAATGCGAGTAGTGGACACATTTCTTCTCAGAGATAAGCTGCCACCATTCTAACAAGTTTTTCACTCTGTATTTTTACAGTGTTTGTACATTTTTGCTCATTAATAGAAAATTGTGTATTTTTGTATCTCTGTGTTTATGGTTGCATCTTTGATACATTTATGTTATATTATTGGATATCTGAGATATCTCTATACATTTCTTTATTATATCTTTGTTCTCATTTCGTGCCGAAAATAATCTAGATCGGGGTTCATCTCAGAATGGACTAGAACCTCTACAAGCAAAGTTTCATAGTCAAATTTATCATCAATGAGTTGGAACTATAACTTCTAACAAAAGGCGTTATCTAAACATTCTACATTTTGGCTTTTTTCGCCGAAATCTGGTGACATAAATTTGGATCAAATCACAATCTTTTGTTGTTTAAATTGCATTTTTGAATGCATAAATGGATTCAGTGTGTTGAAAAAAATGTGGGGCACTAGGATTATACAGACTTAGTCACTTAAATTTGCAAATCCAACAATTCCTCACCGAATTTCAGGCAAAACTAAACGGAAAAGAACCAAAACGTAGAACGTTTAGACTACGACCTAACAAAATTTCTAGCAAATTTAGGGAATAATTTCAATGGAGAAGAGGTTGATTTTATCCACTAATTAACTTACTTTGTATATAAATATATCAAGAGGCACATTTTACAATGCAGTATGGGAGAGGTGTAACAACCATAACCTTTGCATGAGCCAAACAAAAAAATTAATAATAATAACAAAATGAATAAAAGTATTTTTAATAATAAAATAATTCTCATATATACATAGTCATCTTAACCCCAAATCTAGCAAGCATCGAGAGTGATCAAATATCTTAAGGTGCAAACCTTACCTTAATTCTTTATAACCTAAAAAAAGGTTTGCACCATGAGGAATTTAATCTCTATCAATTGAAAGCTTTGAAGTTAAGATGGATCTAGGGTAATACATAAAACAAAAGCTATATAATGGTTAATTCATGTTGCTTAGTTTGTATTATAAAATTGAATTCACCTACAAATATAATACCCAAAATAAGCCAAAGTTTTACCTTGAATATAATATCCAATTCAACGAGCATTACAACAACAACATAAATTGCAATACATGCATGTCAATCTTTAATAAAAGTAGTTGTGAACCCACCTTATTCTTGACTTTAGAAGTGTAGTACCAAAATTGCCCACTAAAGATGTCGCTTTTATCTAATTTGAAGACCCCAAGCACAATAAGCTTGTTAAGTTTTTTCCCCTTGAAGTTAACCACGAATTTGTTAAATAAATGATAACTTTTGAGAAGTCTTTTAAAATACCATATATTTTTGTCCAAGTACAATGATGCACTATGTAATAAAGTTGTAAGGAATAACTTTTTAACTTTGTTTAGACCAACGTAAATCCATCTTAACTTTGGCTCTATCAAGCGCTGAGAGGGATCAAATTTATGGAGTTGAAAACCTTTTTGAGGGTGCAGAACTTGAGAAAGGTTTGCACCTCAATGGATTGGATCCCTCTTGGTGCTTGCTAGAGTCACAGTTATGATGGATCTATGTCGATTTAACCTCAAATAAATTGTTAACATCACTCCAATAGTAGTTATCTTATGAGTTAATTACGTCTAGCTTGAGTGGTTCGAAGGAATGATTGTTATCCTCTCCACCCAGGTTCACTTCCTGTAAGTGATATGTTGAGCTCTTAACGAGTATATTGTTGAAGTGGCCTTGAGCCTTATGCTAAAAAAGCCTCGAGCTTCTAACCATTTTGGTTTACCTTGGGTACCATACCCAAAATGAGGGGAAGTACCTCACGGGTTTCTTGGAGATATGTATTCCATAGTTAAAAAAAAAAGTAGTTCTCTTATGAAAAATGATGGCCTAAATTGTGGAAAATTGTATGGAATTTTTCCTTAATTAATAGTAGCCATGGATTAAAACTTATAAAAGCATCCCAATAACTTTTACTAACTTTCCCCTTCCCTAATATATAACCAAGTAGACAAGAAAAATGTTTTAATTTTTGATAAATTTGTTTACTTTCAATTAATTTTAATATATGTATATATATTTGATGTTTTACTTAAATATTACATTAAAATATTTGACTTAAAAGTGATATTAAAATATAATGGATCCAGGTGGATATTGGTGGCCACCCACCTATTCCAACTGGCTCCTCTTGACGGTTTTTTGTTCGGCGCGTTTCTCTGTAATGATGACATTTATTTGTAATTTTGGGTTATGTACTTTTGGGGCTGCCCCAAAGCCCTATTAAGCATCCATATGGATATTGGTGGCCTCTCACCTATTCCAACTGACTTATTTTGGAAGTTTTCATGTCAGTACATCTTTATGTACTTCCAAGGCAATTTTGGGGCCCTAAACAGTGTTTTTTTGTTTTGTTTTGTTTTTTTGTTTTATTGCCATAGTCAAATTATAGATATAGCTAGAGTTTGATGGAATAATGTGTAGTTCTAGAAAAGACCTTTTCAACGAGCTATCACACGCCTAAAACGAAGGTTGTTTGCAAAAGTTACGACCCCGAAAAGTTGCGGTACCAACTTACCCATCGGGGCCCACATAACTTTTGGTGTTTCATCTCCTAGGGTTTGGTTTTTGGATGTCTAGGGTTTTGGCATTCATGAGTAATGTTAAAAAGGCCTTTGGATCCTCATTGTAATCATTATGCTAAGATGGATGCACTTAGCAGCCACATCTCTTCTCATAGATAGCTACCACCATTCGAGCAAATTGTTTTCAGTTTTGCAGTTTTACAGCTTCAACCTATTTTATTTATTCAATGGAATTTATTATTCATTGGATATCTATTGTTGTTCTTTGTATCTCTGTGTTATTGTATTCAGTCTGTTATTCGTTTTTTTCCGCTCATAAATCTAGATCAGTGGTATCAGAGCGGTCTGCTCTTCATTTATTTTTCTTCATGCATGTCCTCGGCAAGATCTGGGTACAAGAAGTTGGGACTCGAACCAGTCGAGCCTTTGCAATATCGGTCATGTCGAGACCAACAACAACCCATGGGGGACAAGAAGAAAGATGATGGAGCAGGAGATCCTTTTAAACTATAGCTCAAGGAATCCCTTGCGGGACAAAGGAACAAAATGATGGACAACTTTGCACAAATCTTTCGGCGGCTACCCACAGGAGACACATCTTCATCAAGCGGCCATGCAACCCCCTTCAAGATACAACTAAATTTTGATATTCCATTATTTGAAGGACTGATAGATGCAGATGTTGTAGATAAATGGCTAAATCTGCTCGAAGGGTATTTTTCGGTGGGATACTTACTCTGAGCAAAGGGCCATAGAGGAATCTACAATGTTTGTGGTCGCCCCCACATGGGATTCCTTCAGGGATTCCATTAAAGAACAATACTACCATGTTGGAAGCTAAGAGGAACAGTACACAAAATGGACCATGCTGTGTCAGGAAAGGGACCAGATAGTACCAGATTTCACCAATATTTTCCATACCTTGCGCACCAAATTGGGTATCAAAGACTCTTAAGGACATATGGTGCTCAAATATCGTGGTTGTCTGCATATATACATTCAAAAAAAATGGAGTTTTTGGACATTGCATCCTTAGATGCGGCTTATAGATATGCTGCCAAGATTGAGCAGAAATTTAAGCAGAAGAGGTGAGAGTTTGGATCTGCAAACTCTTCACAATTGAAGCAGGGCAAAGGCAGCCCCAACCCACAAAACAAGGGACAGAGCAAAGATGGCCACTCTCGAGACAACCAGTCCAAGCCGCAACCCAATAAGGGTAATGAGAAGTCAAAGAAGGACATGTGAAAGTGGTGTGAATACCATAAAATCCATTGTTACAACACCGAAGAATGTCGCTCCAAGCAGTCACTAGTGGCCGAGCTAAAAGATTCTAAGTCAGAGGTAGATTCTAACTCTGAATCAAATCCAAAAGGAGGGAAGCAGATTATCGATGTTGAACCCACTGCCACTGTCACTACCATCAAAGTCCAGCTAAGCGAACCAGAAGAACTAGAGGAAGGGGAACACCTCTTTCACTCACAAATGTGAGTAAAGGGGGCTCTACTTCATTTCATTGTCAATAGCAACAGTCAGAAGAACCTAATCTCAACAGAGGTCGTCAAGCGGCTAGACCTGTTGATGAAACCATACCTGCAGCCCTACACCATCGGTTGGCTTCACCAAGGAAGAGATATTTGCGTCAGCCAACATTGCCATCTGCCCTACGACATCAAGCCCTTCAAAGATGAGGTATTGTGAGATATTGCTCCTCGTGAATTTGTGATGTTCTTTTAGGACATCCATATTTGTGGAAGCGACATGTTGTGTATGAGTCTAGACCCCACAGTGTTATTATTACTTTGGGTAGACAATTGTACATGATACCAGAGGTAGCGCCACCTACCGTTGTTTCTTTAATCTCTGTTAAGAAATGCAGTAAGGTCATTTCATGGACTGGGAAGTTCATCTTCTTTGTGATATGTTGATCTAGATTATTTTCGGCACAAAATGAGATCGGAGATATAATAAAGAAATGCACAGAGATATCACAAATATTCAATAATATAACAGAAATGTATTAGAGATGAAACCATAAACACAGAGATACAGTAATACACAATTTCTCTTAATGAAAGAAATGTACAGAGACTGTAAAAATATAGAGTGAAAGACTCGCTAGAATGGTGGCAGCTTATCTCTAAGAAGAGATGTGACGGCTACTCGCATTCGCAAGAAGATGATTACAATGAGGCTCTGAAGACATTTTTACAATAAATAGGAATGCCAAAAACCCTAGACATCCAAAAACCTAAACTTAGGAGATGAAGCGCCAAAAGTCATGTGGGCCCCGTTTGGGTAAGTTAGTACATCAACTTCCCGAGGTCGTAACTTTTGCATACGATCTTCGTTTTAGGTGTATGATAGCTCTTTGGAAAGGTATCGTCGAGGAGATTCATTTTGGGGGCTCAATGATGCCTTTAGATATCATTGAGAACCTCGATCTCGAAAAATCTTCATTTAGGCCCTTAAAATGGCCCCGAAAGTTAAAACCTGCTAAAAATAGTAAATTGCCAAAATTGTTAGAAAACTGTTTTGAGCCAGTCAGAAAAGGTGGGTGGCCACCGATATCCACCTGGATCATCTATGCTCACAGTAAGTAGAAGGTCGTCGCCACATTCGTGACCTCTACACAAAGTCTCTCTTTGCAGCAGAAGCAAGTGGACAGGATCGTGGAAGAGTACAGAGACATTTTCTCCTCACCCACTGGGGTACCGACGCACTGCCAAGTCAAGCATCCAATTGATCTAACCCCCGGTGCATCTCTACCTAATGGACCAGTCTATCATTGCTCGTCAATGGAAAATGACGAAATCAAGAGTCAAATCCAAGAGTTGCTTCAAAAGGGGCACATTGGACCCAAATCCTCCCCTTGAGGAAGCCCAATTGTATTGGTGTAGAAGAAATACGGGACCTGGCAGCTCTACATTGATTACAGAGCATTAAACAAAATCACAGTCAAGAACTGGTACCCAATTCCCTAAATTGATGACCTTCTTGACCAACTCAAGGGGGGGAATTTCTTCAGCAAGATTGACCTAAAGTTTGGCTACCATCAGGTTCCCATCAAACCGACTAATGTATGAAAGACAACTTTCAAATCTAAAGAAGGTCTCTTCGAATGGTTGGTCATGCCCTTTGGCTTAACAAATGCACCAACAACTTTCATGAGGTTGATGGATGATGTATCGAGACCCTTCACCAACTCTTTTGTGGTGGTATATCAAGATGACATCCTCATCATCAACAAAACTTGAGAGGAGCACATGTAGCATATTCAACAGGTTTTGAGCACTCTGCGGCAACACAAGCTATATTCCAACTTGGAAAAATGCTCCTTTGGCATGAATAGGGTCCAATACTTGGGCTACATTGTTTATGAGCATGGGGTACATGTGGATCCAGCTAATATCCAAGTCATTCGTGGTTGGACAGCCCTGACCACACTAACCGAGCTTTGGAGTTTCTTGGGACTTGCCAACTTCTACCGACGGTTCATGTTGGGATCCTCCCATATTGCATGGGCCCTCAACCAAGTGACCAAGGGTGGTGGCAAGGAAAATTTCACATGTGGGAAGGCACAACAACAAGCATTTGATGATCTGAAGCATCGCTTATGCTCAGCTCTAGTACTCTCCTTACCCAATCTGCAACAATCGTTTGAAATTGAGACTGATGCATCTGACTATGTTGTAGGCGCAGTTCTCACTGAGCACGATCATCTAGTAGCATACCATAGTGAGACACTCTCAGATACCGTCTGGAAATACCCCACCTATGACAAAGAAATGTATTCCATTTTGCAAGCATGTCGTCACTGGAAACATTACATTCTGGGAAAGGAGACAATCATCCACACTGATCATAAGTCTCTATAGTTCATAAAAACACAAGGGAAGTTGTAGAATGACCTCCATTAAAAGTGGTTAACAGACCTACAACAGTTCCATCTCAACATCAAGTATAAGACAGGGAGCACAAATTGTGTCGATGACTACCTTATTCGACCTCCCATGGCTGCACTTACCACCGTGCTCCATTCCTATGGGCATGAGGCATCTGAGTGGCCCCAACTTTATCAGTGAGATCCTGACTTTTCCACCACCTATCAGCTCTTGGGTACATGCACAAATGTCACCAATTTTCACATTTAGGATGTTTTGTTATGCCATCTAGGCCACCTTTGTGTTCCTGCAAGCGAGCGTTTAAAGCTGATTTGGGAGGCTCACTACAGTCGGATGGAAGGAAACTTTGGCATGGAGAAAATTGTGGTCGTTCTACATAAACATTTTTATTGGCCTAAACTTCGACAGGATGTCAACAAGTATATTAGATTGTGCATTGCATATGCCATTGCCAAGCCAAACATCAAGAAGCAAGGCTTATACACCCCTCTTCCTACTCCCGAGAAGCCTTAGGAATCCATCTCGATGGATTACATGTATGGACTTCCATCCACCAAGCAAGGCAATGATTGTGTATTTGTGGTGGTTGACCGGTTTTCGAAGATGGCCATTCTCACAGCTTGCAAGAAGAGCATCACAACGAAAGATACTGTCAAGATCTTCTTCGAACGAGTGTGGGTCCATTTTGGGATACCAAATACCATCATTTCTGATGAGGATAATAAGTTCCTCAACACATTTTGATCGAGTCTTTGGTTAGTGTTGGACACCAAGCTCACTAAATCAACTGCCTTCCACCCTAAAATCGATGACCAAATAGAGGTCGTCAATCGGATGATTGTGCACATCGTGCACATGTATAACTCTAAGCATACACATACATGGGATGAGAGTCTTCCCTATGTTCAACACAACTACAATAGGGCTCTCCATAACTCCACCAGCCATAGCCCATTTCAGGTGGGGCTGGGATTCCAACCCTTGGGTCTCATTGATGTTGCACTACCTCTTGCAACCACGTAGACATAATCTTCCCATGTTCAGTCTGAGGCCAACAAAGCCACCATATTCATTGAGAGGATTCAGCACATCCACCAACATGTCCATGAGATTTTGCAGAAAGCTAATGCTAAGTACAAGCAGTGCCATGATCAACACCAGATACTGAACAAGTTTCAGATGGGCGACAAGGTCTGGTTACATTTGCAGAAAGAACGCCTTACAGGGCCCCATCAAAAGCTCCATCTACTTCTCTATGGGCCTTACACTATCACCAAGGTTGTGGGTGACAATGCTTTTGAGCTCAACACTCCTCGCTTCCTTGGCTTGCACCCAATGTTCAATGTGGACCTCCTCTGGCCATATTTTCCACCACTGTTGGACACCTCAGAGATCGTAGAACAATTGACACCAACAGAGCTCAATCTTGAATGCATGGAACATGCATCCATTGATCAGATAATGGACACACGGGTCAAGGGCACTCGCCAGCAGTGGATCCAACTTTATCGGGTTGTTAAGGCAGGGCAACTCCTGCACCAAGGCAAGTGGCTCACCCAGGGCCAAATTCAGTAGAAATTTCCTCACCTGATGGGGGAACTCAACGCAATGGAGACCATTGCTTCCCAAGGGGGGAGGACTGATCTAGGTGGATATTGGTGGCCACCCACCTATTCCAACTGGCTCCTCTTGATAGTTTTTAGTTCATCATGTTTCTCTATAATGATGGAATTTATTTGTAATTGTGGGTTTTTCACTTCCGGGGATATCCTAAAGCCCTACACAACATCTAGGTGGATATTGGTGGTTTCCCACCTATTCCAACTGGCTTATTTTGGAATTTTTCATGTCACTGCATCTTTCTGTACTTCGAGGGTTGTTTTGGGGCCCTAAACAATGTTTGTTTTGGCTTGCCATAGTCAAATTGTAAATTGAGTCATAGTTTGACAGCATAATGTGTAGTTCTTGAAAAGACATTTCCAACTGGCTATCACACGCCTAAAACAGAGGTCGTATTCAAAAGTTACGACCCCGAGAAGTTGAGGTACCAACTTACCCATCGGGGCCCACGTAACTTTTGGCGTTTCATCTCCTAGGGTTAGGTTTTTGGATGTCTAGGGTTTGGGCATTCATGAGTAATGTTAAAAAGGCCTCTGGAGCCTCATTGTAATCATTCTTCTTAGACGGATGCACGTAGCAGCCACATCTCTTCTCAGAGATAACTACCACCATTTGAGCAAGTTGTTTTCAATTCTGCAGTTTTACAATTTCAGCCTATTTTATTTATTCAATAGAAATTATTGTTCACTAGATATCTGTTGTTGTTCTCAGTATCTTTGTGTTATTGCATTCAATCTGTTATTCATTTCGTTCCACTCATAAATCCAAATCAATAATTTTGTAATACTATATTATTGTTTTTAAATGTTAGGTGTCAATACCTTGTTAAGCATAAAATTACGCATCTCCCTCATCTTGCATTGTAGAAAATATAATAATTTTAATCTCTTTCAACTTTTGTTTAATAACTTATTCAAACACTTTATATTTAATGATGATGATGATGATTAACGTCCACTAAGACCGAATTTGGTCTATTGGACCTTAAGAAAGTAAGAGATTACTTGGATTTCTTTAGAATTTTATTTCTCTGCTCAAAAAGCATTAACAGAAGCATTCCAAGATCACTATAGTTTTATTGAGTTAGAAGATTTGGAAGGTTCGTAATGTGAAAAATCTTTTGGAATTGAGATCCAATCTAGGTATACGTCGAACATCTTAAGAGAAACCTTTTTTCATCTTCAACCCTCTTAGTGTCACAAAGATGACATATTGTATTAAAAACCATGTAAAAAGATGCATCATCATACCATGCAAAGCATGGTTATTCATGGAATTATAAAAATCTTTGTAATATATTTTCATTGCCCTTCATCATTGATCTCTTAAAAGGAAAGCGTGTCCCTCAATATTTTTTTAAAACACAGCTTCAACTCATATAAGTTGATTTTAGGGTGTTACTTTGCTTTGTAAAATTAAATTTTGGTGTTGATTTGTCATTAAAGAGACATATGATCATGTATATCATTTAATGTGAAAAATCGTATGGAGTTGCAATTCCATTACAATTCCATGTAAACAACTTTTACTTATATATATATATATATATATATATATATATATATTTTAATTTAAATCATGCATAAAATGATAGAGATTAGTTTGTTATTAGTATTATTTAATTATGTTTTTTTTCCAAGTTACATTGTTTGGGGAAAACCCTTGAGTACTTCCCCTCTTTTCAAGGATGGTATCGAGGGTAAACCCTAGAATCTTCAGGGCACAAGGTTAATCAACAACCGAGCTCAAAGCCATTACAAGAATATACTCGTTAAGAGTTCAACATGTCACTTGCGGAAATTGAAATTAGGTGGGAAGGATAACAATCATTCCTCCCAACCACTTGAACTACACCCAAATGACAAGTATTATTTAATTATATTATTAAATAATTAAATATATTATTTAAGTATTAAAAAATTAAGTGGATTATTATGTTAAACAAACTATTAAAAAAACATGAAAAATTTATCAATTACAATTGATATTCATAAAATATGAATCATAAATTAATAACTTAATTTATGTAAATAATTCCAAAAATAATATCTTGTAAATATATTATTTTATTTAATAATTTAAAAAAAAATAAAATTATATTACAAAATTCAACCATTAATAAAATTAGCATTAAAATGATCAATAAGACAATTAAATTAATTTCTATAATATTTCTATATGTAATTAATAATAAATATATAATAATAAAGCATTACCATTCTTCTGCATATATAAAGTTATACTTAAGGTTCTTTTCAAAATTCAACCATTAATAAAATTAGCATTAAAATGATCAATAGGACAATTAAATTAATTTCTATAATATTTATATATGTAATTAATAATAAATAAATAATAATAAAGCATTACCATTCTTCTGCATATATAAAGTTATACTTAAGGTTCTTTTCAACAACATGGCATGAATGAACCCTCCAAATTATGAAACATTCACAAATTCAAATTCCATATATCTTTTCATAATCTCTTTAAATAATTTTCTACAACAATCATTGTTAACAAATAATTAACAAAGAGAAGTCAACCCAATGTTATCATCAATCACTTTATCGGCCCTTAATTAACAAAGAAAAACCTTGTAAACTCTCCATTTCCTTATCTCTAATGACATTTTTTTAATGACAATATGCAAATTTTAAAATTTAAACAATATCTTGACATTTATTAAGTGAAATGATAAATAATTTGATTAAGAATTTAAACAATGTTACTTTATTAATTGATATGATAAATAATTTGATTAGCCAGTAAACATGTAATCATACATGGCGTACAAATATATTCATAAAGATAATCATTTAAATTTGTAAGAATTTTCTAACAAATTTTCCTCTATCAAGAACATCTTCAAAGGTAAATTTTAAGTATATTTTGAGCATGTCTAATGGTAAAAAATATGTGTTTTCTTATTACAAATTATAGGTTCAAATCCGGAAAGGGCAGGACATATACATCTCTATAGACAAAAAGGTCTCGTAACATTAATTTGACATATAGATAAGTTGTAACCTTAAATTAGATATTATTGTTATTATCATGTTAAATTATATAGATATATTAAGTGAAATGGTGGGATCATGTTTTTTTTTTGGTAAATAAAAGTGGATCCTTATATTAATGACATCTGTTAGTTGTACAATGACAAGTATGAGCCACCTGTTCCGCCACAAGTGGGAAACTAGAACAGGTGGATCCTAGATGTTCAGAGATGGACACATCATCCTCTATGTTATCGCTGCTTGAGCAAAATGCTTACACAAAATTTTGCAGCCAATCTTCGTAAACAAAAAAGTTTGAACAATATTCTGCAACCTATCGCTAGGAACAGCTATGGACAGTGTTGTAATTAACAAAACTACATAGACATTATATGAGAAAACTACATGGTCGACTATCCTGTTGCTCTGGTAAACTTGGCCATTAATCCTGCAACTGGAATTGACAAAAAACCAAAACTTGGAGACTTCATTCTATTATTGAGCCTGGTTGTCCATGAATTGTGTAGACTGGGGTGAACCATTGGCCACAGGTAGGGCATCTAGCATGCGTAGGAGAATCCGCTAATGCGTCGAGCAAGATGTCCATCCTTTGGCCAAGGATGTTATGAGAGTGCATCTGATCGTCCTGCTTCTGCCTGATTTCGAAGAGAAGTTGAAGGTGCTCCTTCGTGAGGCGGTTAGTGAATTGCCGAGGCTGCTCCTCCTCCTCTTCCTTGCCTGCTCCTCTGTGGTGATTTCGTTGGCTGTCACTGCATTATCCCCAAATTTCTAGCTTGGGGGGGTTTCCTCCACCACCATACAGCTTCCATCATCGTAGTTGGGGTCACGTGGATTGACAATTGGGGGGGCCAAAAGATTGGTAGCGAGAGGAGGGTGCATGCATGAAGGTGGCGCCTCCTCTTTTACCGAGCTCAAACCATGGAGTAGAGGAGGGATGGATGGAGGGAAGTGTGCACAAAAGGAGGATGCTTCCTCCTTTACCGAGCTGACGCCATGGAGTTGAGGAGGAGCGGATTGAGGAGCCTCCTACGACCTCTAGATGGTATGTTGAGGGCTCGCAAAATGAGCAATGAGAGCTTGTTGGGAGGGGGTGAGCCTATTGCGACGGGAGAGGGTGTTGTAATGATGAGCACCCCTCTTGGATTTTTCTCTCTCCCTAGGCATGTTGGAGAGAGAATGGAGGTGAAGGGGAGTGGGAATGGAGGTTGAGAGTGGGTGCTGAGAGGAGCGGGAGGAGGCAGAAGTGTTGAGAGGGAGCTTGTGGTAACTGAACTTGAATGGCGATAAGTGGGTATCAGAGCCAGGGAGGATGTCACTGGTGCGTCGAAGAATGTCACAGAGAGCAGCAATACTGGAGCTTTTGGGAGAGCTGAAGAGTAGGACAGGAGGAATGCACCGGGGCGGATGAAGAATGAGATAATACACCAGGGCGAAAGCCCATTTTCATCCCTTGTCGCCATTGAAGCATGAATTGACAACTCTTGCCTCCATTGACACTGAGTTGACATCCATCTTTGTCCGGGTACGCCTGGTCTGGCTGGCTCACACATCCATTAACCCAGCTAGTTTAGTTGGGTGCACTACCATTACTCTCCTCATGATGTGAGCCATGGGGGAGTTAATGTCCTTGGGCTGGTGGTCGGGGTTAATAACTCCCCTGGCTGCCCAGTGTCGAGTGTCCTCGGACTCTGTCCAGGTGGCACCCCATCCGGGTGAGGGAAGCCCCATTGGGCTAGCTCCTTACATTGGAGCCATAGGGGCGAGCTTTGGGACTGCCTAGAATCGTTAAGAATGATCTACTGCATGGAGTCAACCCCTGCATTGGCCAGTCTATCCGCCACTTTGTTTGCATTTCGCCTTATGTGAGAGGTGGTGAGAGTGAGGGTGATCCAGATGGATATCAGTGGCCACCCACCTTTTCCAACTGGCTCAAAATAGTTTTCTGACAATTTTGACAATTTACTATTTTTAGCAGTGTTAACTTCCGGGGCCATTTTGAGGGCCTAAATGAAGGTTTTTCGGGATAGAGCTTCTCAATGATAGCCAAAGGCATGATTGAGCCCCCAAAATGAATCTCCTCAACAATACCTTTCCAACAGACTATCACACGCCTAAAACAAAGATCGTATGCAAAAGTTACGATCCCGGGAAGTTGATGTACTAACTTACCCAAACGGGGCCCACATGACTTTTGGCGCTTCATCTCCTAGGGTTAGGTTTTTGGATGTCTAGGGTTTTGGGCATTCTTGTTTATTGTAAAAAGGCCTTCAAAGCCTCATTGTAACATTCTTCTTGCGAATGCATGTAGTCGTCACATCTCTTCTCAGAGATAAGCCTCCACCATTCCAACAAGCTTGTTTCCGCTGCATTTTACAGTTTCAACGTATTTAGTTATTGAATAGAAAACCATTTTTACTGTATCTCTGTTATTTTGTGTTAAGAACCTGTTAATAATTTGTATTCATTTCATTCTACTCATAAAATCTGGATCAGTGGTATCAGAGCGGTCTGCTCCTTGTCATCTTAATGCATGTCCCCAACGAGGTCAGAGTACAAAGAGTTGGGTCTCGAGCTTGTTTCTCTTGAGGACATAAGCTCTCGCACGCCCAAGCGACCTCTCATGGTAGGAGAAAAGAAAGATGATGGGACAGGAGATCCTTTCAAACTGTTGATTGAGGAATCCCTCACGCAACAGAGGAACGAGATGATGGATAGTTTCGCGCAAATCCTTCGACGGCTACCAACAGGTGATGCATCTTCTTCGAACGAAGGCACTACCCCCTTCAAGGTACAAATAAACTTCGATATTCCTATATTTGAAGGTCAGATAGACGCAGATGGTGTAGACAAGTGGTTGAATCTACTAGAAGGGTATTTTTTTGTCCATAACTTTTCGAATAGAGAAAAGATTACTTTTGCGCTCCTCAAAGCCATTCCCCATGTCAAAGATTGGTGGGAAACTTTATGTGAGCAAAAGGAAACAGAGGAAACCTCATTATTTTCAGTCACGACCACCTAGGAATCCTTCAGGGATGTTATTAAGGAACAATACTACCCTGTTGGAAGTTATGACGACCTGTATACCAAATGGACCACACTGCGGCAAGAAAGAGACCAAGCAGTGCCAGATTTCACAAATATCTTCCATACCTTGCGCACCAAGCTGGGTATCAAAGATTCGGAGTGACATCTGGTTCTCAAGTATCGTGATTCTCTCCATAGATACATCCAGACTGAAATGGAATTTCTGGACATCTCATCATTGGGCGCAGCCTACCGATATGCCATCAAAAGCAAGCAGAAGCTCAAACAAAAGACGCGACAATTTGGGCCTAGGAACCCCGCACAACAAAAGTCGGGAAAGGGAAACCCCAATACACAGAACAAAGGACAGAGCAAAGATGGACAGTATCAGGACAAACAGTCCAATCCGCAAGAAAAGAAGGATACCGAAAATACAAAGAAAGATACTGGGAAGTGGTGTGACTTCCATAAGAGCCCTTGGCACAACACTGTTGACTGCCGCTCAAAGTAGTCGCTGGTGGTCGAAGTGAAAGCCTCTGAATCAAATGTGGATTCTGACTCTGAGCCAGAACCAGAAAGGGTAAGATGAATCATTGACGTGGAACCCTGTGCCACCGTTGCTACCACCAAGCTCCAGCCCGGTGAACCAGACGAGCCAAAAGAAGGAGAGCACCTCTTCCATTCACAAATGTGGGTAAAAGTCACCCCACTGCACTTTATCATTGATAGCGGTAGCAAGAAGAACCTCATCTCAGCAGAGGTCGTCAAGCGGCTGGCCCTGCCAACAACGTCGCACCCACAACCCTACACCATTGGATGGCTCCGCCAAGAAGAAATCTCCACGTCAGCCAACAGTGTCGACCGTCGTACGACATCAAGCCCTTCAAAGACGAGGTATTATGTGATATTTCTCCTCTCGAAGTTTGTGATGTTCTTTTGGGCCAACCTTATTTATGGAAACGTCATGTTGTATATGGGTCTAGGCCTCGTAGTTTTATTATTAATTTGAACAGGAAATTGTATACGATACCCGAGGCAGTCCCACCTATTGTTATTTCCTTGATCTTTGCTAAGCAATGCAGGAAGGTCATCTCTCAGATGGGGAAGTTTGTCTTCTTCGTGATTCGCTCTCAGAATAAGCGAAAGATCACGGCCACATCCAGGGTCTCTGCGACTGACCTCTCCACATAGCAGAAGAAAGTATATAAGGTCGTGGAAGAATACTCAGATATTTTCTCCTCACCTACAGGGGTACCTATGCACTGCCAGGTCAAGCACCCCATCGATCTGACCACCGACACACCACTGCCCAATGGGTTAGTCTATCGCCGCTCTTTGTTAGAGAATGAGGAGATCAACCGACAGATCCAAGAACTTCTCCACAAGGGGCACATCTGTCCCAGCTCATCACCTCACGGGAGGCCAATCGTGTTGGTACAGAAGAAATATGGAACCTGGCGACTCTGCATTGATTACCGGGCTCTGAATAAAATCACAGTCAGAAACTGGTATTCGATTCCCTGAATCAACGACCTCCTTGATCAACTCACGGGGGCCAAATACTTCAGTAAGATTGATATGAAGTCTGGCTACCACCAGGTCCCGATAGAACAGACAGATGTATGGAAGACTGCCTTCAAGTCAAAGGAAGGCCTTTTTGAATGGTTGGTCATGTCCTTTGGTTTGACAAATGCTCCAGCCACTTTCATGAGGATGATGGACGATATCCTGCAACCATTCACCAATACTTTTGTAATGATGTATCTGTATGGCATTCTAATTTATAGCAAGACTTGGGCCGAACACTTGCAGCATATTCAACAGGTTCTGCACACCTTGCGACAACACAAGCTATATGCCAACTTGGAAAAATGCTCCTTCGGCATGGACAGGGTCCATTACCTGGGCTACATCATTGTTCAACATGGCGTACATGTGGATCCAGCCAAGATCCAAGTCATTCGTGACTGGCCAGCCCCAACAACACTCACTGAGCTTCAGATCTTCTTGGGCCTTGCCAATTTATACCGTAGGTTCATGTTGGGATTCTCCCATATTGCATGGGCCCTCATCCAAATAAACAAGGGAGGTGGTAAGGCGAAATTTGTGTGGGGTCGGTCCCAACAACAAGTGTTAGATGATTTGAAGCAGAGCTTGTGATCAGCCCCAATACTTTCACTACCAGACCTGCAACATCCCTTTGAGATCAAGACATATGCTTCAAACTATGTTGTGGGCGCCGTTCTCACTTAGCACGACCACCCCGTGGCCTATCATAGTGAGACACTGTCAGATATTGTCCGTAAGTACCCTAATTTCGACAAGGAAATGTACTCCATTGTGCAAGCCTGCCGCCAGTGGAGACATTACATTCTTGGGAAGAAGGCAGTCATCCACACTGATCATAAAGAAACTGTATTTCATGCAGACACAGGGAAAAATGATGAATGACTACCATAAAAAGTGGTCCACATACTTGCAGCAATTCCACCTCAACATCAAGTATAAAACAAAAAGCACC
This sequence comes from Picea engelmannii, assembly GCA_009831015.1. NCBI lineage: Eukaryota > Viridiplantae > Streptophyta > Pinopsida > Pinales > Pinaceae > Picea > Picea engelmannii. The sequence continues at coordinate 371,964 of ML793140.1, forward strand.
AATCATGTCGTTGATTGCCTTAGTAGACCGCTAGTCGCGACACTCACCATGGTGCTAGACTCTTGTGGCCATAAGACATCTGGATGGCCCCAACTCTACGAGACAGACCTTGACTTCGTCACCACCTACCAAATGTTGGGTGCAAATGCAGTTGTCGATAATTTCCATCTTCGGGATGGGTTGTTGTGTCGTCTGGGCCATATCTATGTTCCATCAAGTGAGCGAGCGAAGCTGATCTAGGAAGCCCACTACAGTTGGGTGGTAGGATACTTCAGTGTTGAAAAGACAGTGGCGATGCTACAAAAACATTTCTATTGGCCGAAACTTTGATAGGAGGTCAGCAAGTATATCAGGTCCTACAATACCTGTGCTATTGCCAAACCGAACACTAAGAAATAGGGCCTGTACACCCCTCTTCCTACTCCCGACAGGCCATGGGAATTGATCTCAATGGACTACATGTCAGGCCTCCTGTCCACCAAATGGGGAAATGACTTTGCTTTTGTGGTTGTTGATCGCTTTTCTAAGATGACGATTCTAGTTTCCTGCAAGAAGAGCATCACAACAGAGGCCACTACCAAGCTCTTCTTTGAACGAGTCTAGGTACATTTTGGAATCCCACAAACCATTGTCTCATATCGGGATAGTCGATTTCTCAGCACATTCTGGTCGAGCCTTTGGTCACTGCTGGACACCAAGCTCACCAAATCCACAGCCTTCCACCCCCAGACAGATGACCAAACCGAGGTTGTAAATTGAATGATTGTGCATATCCTTCGCATGTATAATTCAAAGCACCCTCGCACATGGGATGAGATCCTTCCCTATGTCCAACATAGCTACAACCGAGCCCTTCATAGCTCAACTGGCCACAACCCCTTTCAGGTGGGGTTGGGATTCCAACCATTAACTCCCATAGATGTTGAACTTCCCCTTGTGGTCACCTCGACCGACTCATCTCCTGCTCCAACTGAAGCTGACAAAGCCACCTGGTTCATTGAGCGAATCCAACACATCCACCAATAGGTTCAAGATATCCTACATAAGTCCAATGACAAGTACAAACAATGCCATGATCAACATCGGGTGCCACATAAGTTTCAGGTGGGCGACAAAGTTTGGTTGCACTTACAAAAAGAACGCCTTACAAGACCCCATCGGAAGCTTCGCCCACTCCGTTATGGGTCATACACTATCACCAAGGCCATGGGGGATAATGCTTTTGAGCTCAACATTCCTCCTTTCCTTGGCCTGCACCCAGTGTTCAATGTGGATCTCCTTCGCCCTTATTTCCCACCATTATTGGACACCTCAGAAGTAGTAGAACAACTGACACCAACAGAGCTCAACCCTGACTGCATACAACAGGAATCCAATGATTAGATTGTGTACACACAGATCAAGGGCACTTGACAACAAAGGATCCAACTTTATCGAGTCGTCAAAGCAGGGCAGCTCCTGCACCAAGGCAAGTGGCTCACCCGTGGCCAAATTCAACAGAAATTTCCTCATCTGATGGGGGACCTCAACGCAATGGAGACAATTGCTTCATAAGGAGGGAGGATTGATCCAGATGGATATCGGTGGCCACCCACCTTTTCCAACTGGCTCAAAACAGTTTTTTGACAATTTTGGCAATTTACTATTTTTAGCAGTTTTAACTTCCGGGGCCATTTTGAGGGCCTAAATGAAGGTTTTTTTTTGGGATAGAGCTTCTCAATGATAGTCAAAGCCATGATTAAGCCCCCAAAATGAATCTCCTTGACGATACCTTTCCAACGGGCTATCACACACCTAAAATGGAGATCGTATGCAAAAGTTATGACCTTGGGAAGTTGATGTACTAACTTACCCAAACGGGGCCCACATGACTTTTGGTGCTTCATCTCCCAGGGTTAGGTTTTTGGATGTCTAGGGTTTTTGACATTATTTTTTATTGTAAAAAGGCCTTCAGAGCCTCATTGTAATCTTCTTCTTGCGAATGCGCGCAACCGTCACATCTCTTCTCAGAGATAAGCCGCCACCATTCCAACAAGCTTGTTTCCGCTGCATTTTACAGTTTCAGCTTATTTCGTTATTGATTAGAAAACCAGTTTTACTGTATCTTTGTTATTTTGTATTAAGCACCTGTTAATAATTTGTATTCATTTCGTTCTGCTCATAAAATCTGGATTAGAGGGAGGGTCTAAGAAGTGACTGAAAGTTGTGTAGGGGGCCAAGGAGGCGCCAACTGGGGGTTGTTTTTTCTAGATCTCTTCCATTTAGGATTTTTTTTTCCAAGTCAATTATGACTTTGGAGTCTCCTTCAATGATCAGACATGTATGGTTTTGGTCAAGATCCATTTGCACTCCTTTAATAAGACCCCAAATTTTCGTTGAGTTATTGGTGTCGTGTCCCAGATTTTCTGTAATGAGGCTCTGAATTTGGCTCGTGCTATTTCTTAAGACAACTCCATATCCATAGCTTGATAAACCTGGATTACCTTTGGAGGCACCATCAAAGTTGACTTTGTGAAAGTCAGGCGAGGGGGGGGAAGCCATGTAGAGGGACTGAAGGATTTTTCTTTTAGGGTGGGTTGCTATGGAGGGGTGGAGTATAAAAGTGAGAAGCCCCATGAGTTGAAGATCGAGAGCTCATCTGGATTAGTGGGGAAGTCTTCCTAGGTCCATAGTTGTAGCTGTAGAGTTTCATGGAGATGCAAGAGTATTGTGGTCTAGAGGAGGGTGGGTAGGGACGGTTGGGAATGAAAGATTCTTTTGTTCCTTTCTTTCCATAGTTTCCAAACTATGAATCCTAGTAAGAGTTTCCAGGTTTTGTTCAGGATAGGACTTTTGAAGGAGCCAGGTCCCCAATCCCTGATTGTGCTTATGATGTTTATTTTAACTCGTTTGGTTCTTCTCATGAGTTGGGTGGCTTGATTCCATATTTCCTCACTGAGTGGACAATTGTTTATGAGATGCTCCATGGTATATGATGATGATAGCAGAGATGGCATATCGATGGTCCAATAAAACCTCATCTTTGAAGATTGTCCCAAGTTAGGATCCTATTCTAAAGAAGAAGCCAGAGGAACGTGGAGATTTTGGGCCAGAGTTTCGATTTCCATATTGTTGTCCAGATGCTATATTTTTGAAGATTTTGGAAATTTTCCTGTAGAGTGTATCCCTCTTTGAGAGTGAAATTTCCATGAGGTGTGTGTCCCCATTTGAGAATGTCTGGGTTTGTGCTTTTCATGATTCGCCTTTGGGTTGTTTCTTGTTTCCAATGTTGTAGATCACGGTCCATTGCCACTTGAAGTTCCTGATGGGTTGATTTCCAGCTTCGCCAGGGAGAGTTGCTGGGGGTATTTTTCCACAGATCTGCCACTTTGAGAGTGGCAAGATCTTGAATGTGATTTTCATAGGATTGTAGATTTTATTTCGATTGTAGGGGTGGAAATTGCTGCCAAGAATCCGTCCAAAATAGGGCATTCTGGACATTACGAATTTCCCAAAAAGCATGTTCCTGTATGAGTGGCCGATTTTTCCAGGCCGCATTCCAGATGTTGGAGCTTTGAAATTTCTCCTGCATCCTGATCAGATGGTTTTGATGCGTATTTGTGGCATATTTACATTTCCAGGGTTTTGCCCAGATCTCTGCTGGAGTTTTGAGCCATCTCCACCAAATTCTTGTGCCCATGGTGTTGTTTAGTTTTCCAGTGTCCCGAAGGCCCAAACCACCTAGAGATTTGGGCTTGCATAAATTGTCCCAATTGACTAGAGCCCATTTTTTGTCCGGGTTGTGGCCATGCCATAGAAAGTTTCGTTGCAGATTCCTTATTTTCTTTATGACAGATTGGGGGGCAGCTAGGGCTGAGAAGAGGTAGGCAGGGATGGCTTGAAGGACTGACTTTAAGAGAGTGATTATGGCTGGAAGGTTGAGGGAGAGAAAGGTCCGGTTGCTAAGACGGTTGGAGATGGAGAGGAGGAGAGAATCCCAAGAGATGTTTATGGCTGTCGAGTCAGAAAGAGGGAGTCCCGAGTATTGTGAGGGCAGAGAGAAGACATGAATATTCAGAAGTTGAGAAATGTGATGTTGGATTGCTTCAGGCGTATTGAAAAAGAAGAGCTGCGACTTGGCCAGATTAAAGGTGGTGCCGAAAGCTTCACTGAAATCGGTGAGGATGGATCTTAGTTTGTTTGCTTCTTGCGTTGTGGAGGTATTCAGTAGTATCGTGTCATCAACAAATTAGTTGTGGGAGGCTGACGGTTGTAACCCGTGAAGAGGGAGGCCTTGAAGGGATCCATTTTGAATTGAAGACTTGATATAACATCCTAGGCCCTCAACCATTATGACAAATAGGAAAGGGGAGAGAGGGTCGCCTTGCCTTATTCCTCTTGTGGGGGAGAAGGGTTGTGAGGGGACTCCATTGACAAGGATTGAGAACAAGGTTGAGGAAATGAGGTTCATTATCCAAGAGATCCAGTCCTTACAGAAACCGAAAGATGTTAAAAGAGCTTTCATGTATTGCCAGCTTAATTTGTCAAAAGCTTTTGATAGGTCAAGTTTTAGAAGCATATGTGGAGTACGATTACTTTTGAGTGAGTGTATGATTTCATGGACCAATATGACATTGTCTGTAATTTTCCTTCCTTCGACGTACCCTGATTGCTCCTTGGAAATGATTAAGGGGAGTATTGGCTTAAGTTTTAGAGCTATGACCTTGGAGATGATTTTGTAGATCGCATTGGAGAGTGCTATAGGTATGAAATTCTTCGGATTTGTTACCCTTTCTTCTTTGGGTATTAGGGTGAGGAAAGTGGCATTTAGTGCTGGAAGAACTTTGCCTGAACTGCATGATTCCTGCACCAGTTGCCACACTTCTTCCCGAAGCATTGGCCAACAAGAGTGGAAGAAGTCTGTTGTGAAACCATCTCGGCCCGGAGCCTTTCCTATGGGTAAATATGGAATAGCATGATCCACTTCTTCTTTCATTATGGGTGCCATGAGAACCTCATTCTATTCCTGGGTGATTAGAGTTGGGATATTTTGGGTCACCCGCACTATTGCTGAGGTGCGGTCCACATGGGGTTCTGAGAGGAGATCCTTGTAGAAGCCTGATATCTCGTGCATTATTTCCTGATGAGTTAACAGGGTGTTTCCCTGCGAGTCTTTGAGCTTCATGATGCGGTTGATGAAGCGTATGTGGATCATGGGACGATGGAAGAATTTGGTATTTTTCTCTCCCTCTTTGCGCCATTGAACCCGAGATTTTTGTCTCCAAAGGATTTCTTCATGATTGTATCTTTATTCCAGTTGCCTTTTGATATCATTCTCCTCTTGTTGTCGAGTGATTGTGTGCCCATAATGAATTATTTTCTCCTGTAGGTCCTCTAGTATTTGTTCCAGCAATTTCCTTTCCTGAAAGATATTCCTGAATACTTCTTTGTTCCATTTATGCACCTGTTGTTTGAAGTGTTTTAGCTTTTGTTGGAAGCAGTACATTTTGGTTCCCTTATAGATTTCCGCATTGCTCCACCAATGTCGGGCTAGCTCCTGGAAGTCCGGGTGGGTGAGCCAGAATTTAAATGGTGGGATGATATTAATGTTATTTGAGAGTAAATATAAACCCTATAATCAACCTATTTAAGACAATATTCTAATATACTCCAACATTAATATATCTTCATAAGGATAGAATAAAACTAATGGTTCATAAGAGATCACTCCAAGTATTGGTAGTCATCTACCGAGGGTAGTTTTAATGTAAAGAATTAACATATATAACATATTTCAATTTTGTACAGTTGTTAGAAAACACTGGTATTATGGATTTACAAAACATGTTTGAGGTTACATGAACCAAAATTGTTTTACCCAATATTCATTCGACATTTGTTGTATGTCCTCTCCTCTAGATAACATGTGCTACCATGGTGGTCATACCTTCTATTATATCCCAAATAAAATTTAATTTTATTTAAGTCTTAGGTGGTTAATTGAGTTTTTAGTCTCTTGAGTCATTCAATTAAATGTGTCCTTCATTGAGTCCAGTCATCAAGTCTTGGTCATGTCAAATGATTTTGGTAAATGACTAAGTGGTCATTAAGGTCATTATCCTAAGTTTTATTGCTAAAGTCAAGTCATATTTTTCTTAAGAGTGAGTAACATGTTGTAAGAGCCATTCATGGTCCATAATGACCCATCATTACACATCATATCATAACTTGACCTTTTATTTGTCATTATTCTCCATGATGACGAGTTGGTAGCGCAAACAACTAGTTTTCCATCATGTGCGCTACCAACTCTTAAGAAAGCTCTGTTTTTTCATTTGAAGACTTTTGAAGTGAAAAAGGTATATCGAGAAAGTTCTTCAAGTTTCTTAAATCATCATCAAGTCTTGAGGTCCTCTTCTAAAGCTGCAGCTCGCCATCAAAGGAAAACTACTAAGGTTTGCAAAGAAACAAAGAAAGCTTTTGTCCTTAGGGTTTTGGTATGCAACAACCTACAATGAAGATATACTATGTTTTAATGATGTATGATTTGATTCCAGAGGAAGATGCATATGGTAGCAACATAGAGGAACCTTTTTATCAAATTGTGTTGAAGATAAAAAACCCTTGCAAGTGCTAAATACATAAGAAATGCATATCACAAGAATACTATGTTTTTAGAGTTTATTGATGGAATTTGTCAAAGAGAGACATGTTTACAATGATAGTATGGAAGATGGTTCTCTTAAGGGTGCAGGGTATTCATCTTCCAAGCAACAATTCCAGAGGCATTGAGTGTTTGTCTAAAGCACTTGGAGTATTACATTTTGGCATAAACCTTTTTTGTAAAATGAAGTATGGGGAAGTTTAAATGATTAAGTCTGATATATTGCAACATTTAATATGTTATGAAGTCAATTTTTAGGTCTTAAAGTAACCTTTTCCAGCTTTCATTTCAGGTTTTAAAATAATTTTGGACAAAATTGTTGAAAACAGTCACCTACAAGAGTTTGTAGCGCAAACTGTGTTTTTCCTGTGTATTGCGCTAACAACTCTTCAAAATTTCAACATGGACGAGATTTGGTCAAAATTCGACTTGGAAAGAGGATTTTTGGGTCAAGGTGGCCACATATATTTGAATATAAGATCACCCCCCATCAAATCATGTAGGTGGAACTTCATTTGCTCAATGGAAACATTCTAGGGATCAAATCCTAGATTGTAGGACTATGACTAGATTTTGGAAATCTGTGTTTTCCTGTTTTAGCCATCTTTTTTGGAGATATCTTATGATGAGATGGAAAGTTATTTTTGGAAAGTGAGAGAGGTTTTTCACAAGAATGAGCTCCTCTTCAAAAACCTCGCTCAATTTTCCAACCACTGTTTGGATTCGGGAGATGTAGGTGAATCTTTGAGCATCATTTTTCAGAAATTTGAGAGTTTGTATTTTCTAGCCACCTAACAAATTTAGATTTGAGTTGGATATCTTCAACAAACTAAAGATAGGTGAAGAGGTTATGAGATCCATCTATTTTGGATCTATATTAGCATGTAATATCTATATAAAGAGGACCAAAGGGAGGAGCTAGAGGTTCAAACTTGGAGAGCTTTGAGACACTCTTTTCTTGTAAAGACTTTGATATATACATTGGAATGATAAGCTTCTCTCACTGATATTGTTCAGACCTCTTTGCATTAGTAAACTAGAATCATAAGTATTCTTTACTGATTATACTTGACCTTTCATATATATTTTTAATGTATGTGATGTTGTTGATATAGTTAGTATTCTTCACCCATCTGAGTTTAAAAACCATCTAATCAATAGCTTTTGAGAGGCTTGTTTTGTCCGAGTATGTTCAAATTGCCTTGAGTGGAGGAGTGAGTGTGTGAGTGATTCATTTTTTGATCCAATTTCCCATATATTATTAAGTATTTGATTAAGTTACCAGGCTCTCTCGATCTACAACCTAGAGAGAATCCTGGAGTGATAACAAATTGGCGTCGTTGTCGGGGAGAGAAGTGTGAGGCAGGCATCCCTGGGAGATGACGTAGTTCCAATCTTTGATGATAGACAAATATTTTATATCATATTGGTTGTAAACATCTATCTGGCGACTCCATGAAGGACGAATTTAGTGGCGACTCATGAAGGACGAATTCGGTGGCGACTACATTGTTCAGAAATCTGTTGACGATTCCACTGGTATGAAATGGACAATGTCTTAGCTAAGAGGTATGCTTTATGTGATTTTTCAAAGATAGTTGGTTTCTCTAATCTAGTGCCTAGTAGAGATGAATGGGAAGGTAGCCTTCCCAAATTTCAAGGAGAAGATTGGGAAATACCAGCTGAACATTTGTTGGATTTTCATGATTTCATTCATCGATTGCAAATTGTGCACGAGGATGTTTAGATTAAGCTCTTCGGGTATTCATTAGAGGGGATTGCTCGTGATTGGTATCGATCTCTTCCTATTGCAAGTATCAACTCTTTGTCATATTTTCATGCTGCCTTTCATTCGTTTTGCAAAGAAAAAATTTCAGCTAACTTTCTCTATCCAAAGTGTTGTCATGAATTCAATTTGTTGAGTAAAGAATTAGATAGTCATGAAGAGTATGCTGCAGTAGAGGAAACTTCTCATTATGACCAAGAGATTGGTGATATGCAGAGTGATAACCATAGTGTAGACGCTTTTGACATTATATCAAATGTATCTACTATCTTAGGTTGTCATGAAGTTCAGATTGTTCCCTTTGAAAACTTAAAAGATAATGAGCAGATTGATATATCAACATGTGATGGTCTTGGATCTGCAACAATTTTTAAGCAGTCTACATTTAACATTGAGATCAATGAAGGCATACAACAACAACATTTCAGTTTTCAGTTGGAGCAATAGCATGAAGAGGTATTTCTTTGTGGCTTTTATAACCCTGTTGCTGACTATCTGGAGTTTATGAGCAATATAGATATCAAAACATTTTTGTCAGATGAAGGTTGTTTCTGTCATCTTTTCAAATTGCATTTATGTATGCTATGGATTCCTTTATTTCTTGGGTCAAGATCAAGGATGTTATCAGTAAATCATTTTCTTTCTTTGCTGCATTGGAGATTCACTTTTACTTGATCAATTTGATTCTACTGATTAGAAGTAGAAGTAGGTAGGAGAATAAGCTCGTCATACGAGCAGGTAGATTGTTTTCATTTTTCAATGAATAAGCAGAGTAGGCTGCAGGTTTTCAGGGGATCAGTTGCACAAGCCAGATGACTCCATAGCCCAATGGTAAAGGAACATGGTCTGCTAGGTTCTTAGAGCCTCGCAGGGAGGTTTCCATCCTAGTTGGAGCCAGATGTTAGCGCTCAAATTTTCCATCAAAATTTTAAAGCGCCTTTAGTAAACTTGTGCTAAAATTATCAACGAATTTCAGTAATTTGCCTAGGTCATAAATTTTGAAATCCTCATTGAGTCGTGATGAGTTTTATTCATCATTTTTTGCTTCGAAACCTTATCATCTGCCTATAACCTGCATAATAAAAAAATAACTTTTTGGTTAGTTGTCATAAATCTTTTATTTTTGATAGTTTTTTTAGGAGCAAAATAAATTAAAAATATGTTTTTATTTTAAAAAAAAAGGGAATATATATATAGATAGATATATAGATATAGATATATATTATTAAGAAATGGTGGTGTGTGTTCTTAAGTGAACCATCCTTATACCTAAGTCACCATCCATATGCCAAACTACAAGTTCACATAATCCAACACAATCCCAGCGCAAGCACCAAACCTGATCGCTTTCTACATATTTCATCAAATACCAATAGGACCATTGGCGCATATAAGGACAAGCATATCTAATATCCCGATGCATGTGGGATTATGCTCTTTGAGTAAATATAAAAAAAAACTCTGATTTACCACCCTTAAATGCTTGATGTCAAGCTTACAGGTGCCAACTACCAGGTTTTGATCCTGGGGTGGATGCTAAGAGGTGGCAAGCACAAATAACTACCAAGCTTGTAGGTGTCGGTTGAGCAATAGCTGTTAAAGGTAGAATTGATAACATCTATACAAGGTGTCAAGTGTATGGAGTTTTGAACCCAATTAACTTGGCTGGAAGAGATCACCTACGATAGTGTTTTTGGAGTTTTGTCAGGGTTTTGAAAAGCATTATGGATACAAAAAAGTGAGTATACATGATCTTGTCTACAGGACCTTCTATGAGATGTGGTTTATAGAATTAATGGATACCCAGACTCAATATGTTGGTAATGGAAACACCGTGCCACTAGAAATTGCAGAGTGGACTGAACAATTAGTGGATGTTTTAAGAAAGTTAAACAATCATCAACCTTGGATCACTATCATCAAGCGCAATTTGGCTTTGAACTTTTTCTCTCAAAATGAAATAAGTATTGACACAAATGCTCTTTCATAGGTTGTTGTTCGGAAACATTGTAAATTGACGTGCCAATGCCTATTCGAGAGAATTTTGCAGTGATTAATTGTCGGTTGCATGAGTTGGAAAACAAGCAAGAATATCAATGATAGGTGCTTCTAATTTGTTGGCAAATATCCTCTAGTCATCTATGGAATTTATATTCAAGGAGGAAATCATGGTTGCTGCTAATTCTTGTGCTAGCATGGGAAGATACATTTCATCATAATCTATGAAGAAAATTGTGAAATGATTTTAGTTTATCATTACATGGCCAAGTTACCACTATGAGGACACTTGTATGGTAACAACAATTTGACTTTTTGTCATGGAAGCAAAGATTAGATATATGTATGGGGCTGCTCAGACTATCATACAAGACTATTCTTAAAGGGGGAATTACCATTTCAAGACATTATTTTCAAACCTTGACTGGAAGAAAACACTTGAGCAGGTTCAGATGCAAAGGTCCTACAAACCTAATTGCCAGATATTTCACCTGAGCCCAGATTTCTTGCTTTAAGAGCCATAGCTTACATGCTTTCAAAATTTGGATCCACCCATAAGAGAAATAAGGTATACTAGTTATATATAACCAAAAACATATGGATTGGTTTACAGGTGTTTGTTTGAGAAAATATGGAAAAGGAATTAGCAAATCAAGGATCAAATCAATATCCCAGAATTCTAGCATTCCCTTGACCACTTCTGGAGTAGTTATCTAGCATATAGTAGAGGATATGTGCATAGTTGAAGCAACCTTCCAGCATTCAAATCAATTTACAAAGAATGTTGATGTATTTTTGTAAAGACAATCACCTACAGGAGTTTGTAGCGCAAACTGTGTTTTTCCTATGTAGTGCGCTACCAACTCTCCAATTTTTTGCGTGGAAGATTTTTGGCTTTGACTTGATTTTCAACATTCAAATAGGTGACTCATGCCCTAGGTGTTAGATAAAGCTGGTGAATGACTTCTGCAGCCTCGAGGAAGCTCAGGTGGAGCTAAAGACTTAGAGTTAGATGGGATACCTATCCCTTAAAATATGATCTCATCTCATCCATTGTAACTAGATCAGATCTTGTAGTTATCAAATCCATCTTTTGAGGATCTTGAAACTAAGTTGTAAAGGCTATTTAAGCCTATGGAAGCTACATTAGTAGGGGTTCGAGATTGAATACTTTTATACACTATTTATTGTATAAACCTTGATATATATTTTGGAATGAAAAGCCTCTTTCATTGATATTCTTCAGAGTTCTATTCATCTTTCTTTTTCTGCACTTGTGAGTTGAATGTCATGTTCATTCTTGGTTTACTTAATGATTGATGACTATTATCTTATCTTTGCATTAGTAAACTAAGATCACAAATCTTTTGCTGGTTATTTTCAACCTTTCGCATGTGTTTTCAATATATGTTATGTTGTTGGCATAGTTAGCATTCTCCATACACCTATATTTTGCAAACCCTTTGATCAATAGCTCTTGAAGGCCTTAGCTTGTCTAGATATATTCAATTTATTTTTGAGTGAAGGAGTGAGTGTGTGAATTATTCATCTTTGATATGATCTTCAATACATTATTGAGCATTCTGATTAAGTTACCAGGCTCTCTTGATCTACAACCTGAAGAGACTCCTAGAGTGATAACAAATTGGCATCGTTGTCGGGGAGAGGAGTTTGAAGCAAGCTTCCCAGTTAGACGACATAGTTCTATATTTTGATGATAGAGAAAGGCTAGGCATCATATTGGTTGTAATCTTCTATCTGACGACCCCATGAAGGATGAATTCAGTGGCGACTCCACAATCTTCAAATGTCAAAGGCATTTGCTGCTCTTTTGGATCGGAGGTTTGCACCTCTCAATTTTTCTATAGTTTCTGGTTTCCCACATCTAGTACCTCATTTGACAGAATGGGGAGATTTTCTACCTATCTTCAGAGAGGGGAAAGAAGACAATCTTGCAGAACACCTCATCAAGTTCCATGAGTGCATGGATATACTAGATCTACAACATGAGGATGTTCACATGAATATGTTCATGCATTCATTGGATGGTGATGCACATAAGTGGTATTTCTTATTGCCTCCTTCTAGTATTTCATATTTGAAAGAGTTTCACAGAGTATTCAATGAGCATTGCAAAAGGTACTTTTCAGATGAGTTTTTATTTGAAAATTGTTGTGAGGAATATGAATTGCATAATGAGATTGAAGTTATATATAGACAATATTTTCTCCCTCACAATCTACAACAACTCTCTAATGATCTTCCAAATGATATGCTTTCACATGACCATGAACTAGAATTGAATAGTGAAGAAGTTGAAGGTTCTCTTACTATCATTAAGTCTGATTGTTATGAATCTGAAGAATTGGTTTCTTTAGCTACAAATGGAGATGATCAATTATCTTTTGGTCAAATGCCAATTGAAATTAGTAAGGGTAGCCCACAATTTTCAGATTTGCAGACAAAGGGAAATTGCACAAATATGAGGAGTTGGATATTCAGAGATTATCCATTTTCAAGGTGGAACAACAGGAAGACTGTAAGTATGAGTCAAATTTGACACAACATTTGACGATTTGTTTAGATCTTGCTTTAAATCGGGATGTAGATCATATCATTGATTATATTCTAAGTCATTTTGAGCAAGAAGCAATGGATGATTGCCTAAGAAACTCTATAATTAAAGATGATCATAATCAGAGTTCTTTAAATTCTGTTATGCAATCATCATATGATCATTTTGGTAAAGAAGAAATTGTCATTTGTGATGATAAAAAATTTCCCTTAGAAGATCAAGGAGGACATCTGTTTTCAAGCAAAATGGAAAACATACATGAGCAGTCAATGGTTTTGAATCAGTATAATTGTGATCTCGGTTTTGACAAACCTATGGCAGCCTTACTTGAGTTTTGTCTCTCAGACTCTCTTAAGTTTTCAGATTTTATCATATCACTTGCATTTGACAGTGAGTGTGATCTCCTGAAAGAGTTTTTATGGTCACTGTTATGCTTTTATTATTATTTTCTAATTAGTGGTATAAAAAGAAGTCTTTCAGTCACGAGTTTACTTGTATGGCTTCATTGGAAGCATGATTTCACTTGATCAACAAGAAGTACAGTTGATTAGAGTAGGAATGTGCATGAATAAACTCAATAGTTGAGCATTGGTTTTCAATTTCAATGAATAAGCAGAGTTTCACTCGGTACATCAAGAACAAAATGTAAGTGACAGATCTTGAAAGCTTGTAAAGGATTAGTTGTACAAGTTTAATACTAGATGACTCCATAACCCAATGGACTAGGCACTATAGAGTCCAAGATGTATATTTTTGAAGAGTGTTTTGATCTCATAATCATAGCAGGTTGCAGGGTTTTCAGATTGAACGAAAAGGCACAGGGTCTGCTATGTTCTTGGAACCTCACAGGGAGGCTTCCATCCCCAATTAGAGCATGATGTTATCTCCCAAATAAAATTTCATTTTATTTAAGTCTTAGGTGGTTAATTGAGTTTTTAGTCTCTTGAGTCATTCAATAAATGTGTCCTTCATTGAGTCCAGTCATCAAGTCTTGGTCATGTCAAATTATTTTGGTAAATGACTAAGTGGTCATTAAGGTCATTATCCTAAGTTTTATTGCTAAAGTCAAGTCATCTTTTTCTTAAGAGTGAGTCACATGTTATAAGAGCCAGTCATGGTCCATGATGACCCATAATTACACATCAGATCATAACTTGACCTTTTATTTGTCATTATTCTTCATGATGACAAGTTGGTAGCACAAACAACTAGTTTGCCATCATGTGCGCTACCAACTCGTAAGAAAGCTCTGTTTTTTCATTTGAAGACTTTTGAAGTGAAAAAGGTAGATCGAGAAAGTTTTTCAAGGTTCTTATATCATCATCAAGTCTTGAGATCCTCTTCTAAAGCTGCAACTTGCCATCAAAGGAAAACTACTAAGGTTTGCAAAGAAACAAAGAAAGCTTTTGTCCTTAGGGTTTTGGTATGCAACAACCTACAATGAAGATATACTATGTTTTAATGATGTATGATTTGATTCCAGAGGAATATTTATACGGTATCAACATAAAGGAACCTTTTTATCAGTTTGTGTTGAATATCAAAAACTCCAGAAAGTGTTAAATACATAAGAAATGCATATCACAAGCATACTCTGCTTTTAGAGTTTATTGATGGAATTTGTCAAAGAGGGATATGTTTACAGTGAAAATATGGAAAATGGTTCTCTTCAGGGTGTAGGGTATTCATCTTCCAAGAAACAATTCCAGAGGCATTGAGTGTTTGTATAAATCACTTGGAGTATTACATTTTGGCATAAACCTTTTTTGTAAAATGAAGTATGGGGAAGTTTAAATGATTAAATCTGATGTATTGCAACATTTAATATGTTGTGAAGTCAAAGTTCAGGTCTTAAAGCAACCTTTTCCAACATTCATTTAAGGTTTTCAAATAATTTTGGACAAAATTGTTGAAAACAATCACCTACAAGAGTTTGTAGCGGAAACTGTGTTTTTCCTGTGTATTGCGCTACCAACTCTTCAAACTTTCAACATGGATGAGCTTTGGTCAAAATTCGACTTGGAAAGAGGATTTTTGGGTCAATATGGCCACATATATTTGAAGATAAGATCACCCCGCATCAAATCATGTAGCTGGCACTTCGTTTCCTCAATGGAAACATTCTAGGGATCAAATCCTAGATTGTAGGAATATGACTAGATTTTGGAAATCTATGTTTTCCTGTTTTAGTCATCTTTTTTGGAGATAGATTCTGATGATATGGAAAGGTATTTTTGGAAAGTTAGAGAGGTTTTTCACAAGCACAATATCCTCTGAAAAAACCTCTCCCAGTTTTCCAACAATTGTTTGGATTCAAAAGATATAGGTGAATCTTTGAGCATCATTTTTCAGAAATTTCACAGTTTGTATTTTCCAGCCACCTCACAAATTCAGATTTGAGTTGGATATCTTCAACAAACTAAAGATAGGTGAAGAGGTTATGAAATCCATCTATTTTGGATCTATATGAGCATGTAATATCTATATAAATAGGACCAAAGGGAGGAACTAGAGGTTCAAACTTGGAGAGCTTTGAGACACTTTTTTCTTGTAAAGACTTTGATATATACATTGGAATGATAAGATTCTCTCACTGATATTGTTCAGACCTTTGTTCATTTCCTTTATTATGTACTTGTGAGTTGAATATCATATTAATTTCTCTTGGTTACTTAATGATTGATTACTGTCATCTTATCTTTGCATTAGTAAACTAGAATCATAAGTATTCTTTACTGATTATACTCAACCTTTCATATATATTTTTAATGTATGTGATGTTGTTGATATAGTTAGTATTCTTCACCCATATGAGTTTAAAAACCATCTGATCAATACCTTTTGAGAGACTTGTTTTGTCTGAGTATGTTCAAATTGCCTTGAGTGGAGGAGTGAGTGTGTGAGTGATTCATTTTTTGATCCAATTTCCCATATATTATTAAGTATTTGATTAAGTTACCATGCTCTCTCGATCTACAACCTAGAGAGACTACTGGAGTGATAACACCTTCTTTCTCATAGGGTCCATGGTCTCTATAGCTTAAATAGAGTCCAATAATGATTTAGTTACTGTTTCAAACTCTATTATTTTTTTAATTCCCATTTAACTACCATTTAAAACCTACAAGATTGTGATTCCCAAATACCCTCAAGAGTTCATATCAAAAGTATTTTGAGACATAATGACTCCACCAAGGAAATCCTAATATATATTTCAATTTTATAAATACAATGGTGTTTGTTTTCAATATACACTTTACTTAGATATTTTTGACATCCATATTCCTTTAAAGACCATGATAAAGGCCTAGGTGAAAGAATTTTGGGAGATTCATGGTCGGTGATGGTAGAACATTTGTAGCCTAATGAAAGTGGTTTTTTTTGTTTTGTTTTCTTTCATGATAGAGATAAAGGTGATTCCATTGTCTCATATGGATCTTATATCTACAACAATACATTGGTAATCTTCTCCTAGACATTATTGCAATAGGGCCATTTTGTGTCCTTCTATGTTGAAATTGATAAAAAGAATGCATAAAAAGAAGGCTTCCTTTTTTTTTTGTGTCCTCCTATGTCTTAGTGTCATCTTTCTTGCATCTCAGTAGCATCCTTATAGCATCTCATTGTCATATTTAGGAATCATGGTAGCATCTTGATTGTGCCTTAATGTTGAGACACCATCGAGATGAAATGGAGATGCAACTAAGACATAAGAAAGGATGCAGGAAGGACACATGCACGACATAAAGGAGAAAATGATGCAACTCATATTTTGCACGTCCGTTTCTCTTGCTTTCACTGATTTAAGTGACTTTCTAGTCACTTCTTGACTTTACTTTGAAATTTTCTTGGGGGTATTTGTTTTTTAAAGATTGCGGGGACTTGTTGTATGGAGATGGTGGGAAGAATTTAGGTCTAGCAAATATTTTCAGCTCCCCCTCCATATCAAAGGTAAGAATCTCCTTAATTTTTTCAATTTCCCCAAATGTTTTCTTCAAGTGTGTTCATTGTGTTTGAGATTAATTAGGGGAATGGTGTTTGGGGGTAGTGTTTAATATTTTAGGGGACTAACTACATATTTATGGTTTTGAGGGCTAGGGTTTGATATTTTTAGGGTATATTTTGTCATGGGTATGCTTTTAATGTAAAAATGTAGAATATATTTAATAAAAAAAGTAGGTTTTTAGGGGCAAGTTTGTCATGGCTAAGGGGTGCCTCCTCCTCATCTTCTATTTATCTTGATTTTCTTATTCCTCCTCCTCCTCTTCTTATTCCTCTTCCTCTTCCTCTTCCTCTTTTTTTTCACCTTCTCCTCCCTCTTCATCTTTTTATCATTCTCTTCCTTACTTCTTCATTCTCTTATTCTTCTCCTTCTCCTCCATTCTTCTTTCTCTTCTTCTTCTCCTCATCCTTCCCCTTCCTCTTATTTTTCCCCTCCTCCTCTTCTTCTTCTCCCCTTATTCTTCTTCTTCTCCCCTTATTATTCTTCTTCCCCCCCCTTCCTCCTTCTTCCTTTTCCTATTCTTCACCTTCTTCTTCCTTTTCCTCCTCCTTCATCTCCCCCTATTCGTCTTATTCTTCTCTCTTCTATATTTTCTTTCTCATCTCCTCTCCCCCTTTCCCACTCTCCCCTTCTCTCCCCTCATTTCCCTCTTCTCTCCCACCTCCATGTCTCCTCTTCTATGATCTCCCCTCTTTTCCCTCTTCTCTCAACGGTTATATGTTATGATAATCGTTCACAATTAGGCCCTCTAATATTTTAATGGTCCTTCGTTTTCCATACATACCATCCAAACATTTAATCAAATATAAATCCATTTTTTTACCCATCTAAAGACACAATCGACGTCAAAATAGTTTCTACAAAGATGTTAATGAAGTAGGTTAGGTGGGTTCACTAACCTACTGACCAGAAAAGACATTTCACGCCTAACCTTGGGATCATATTATGTTTTCTATGTATATTTTATTGTCACAAGTTAAAGCTTAGCATAAGTTCAACAATTTGTTGTTAACGACATCCTTATTTAGTCCACATGAAAAAATTAATTATGTTTCTCTAATCAAATTTTGTTTGGGTATGATACTTTATTCAAGGATTTAACTACAAGGTTGAATGAAATTTGATAGGAATATATGTCTATGATTTTTGATATTTTTCTATCACACTGCTCCATCATACCTACTAACGACAACAAGGTAATGTTTATGACCATATTTCTATGATTTCCAATGTTTTTCTATCACATCTCTCCATCATACCTACTAAATAAATCTAAATCTCATCAAATTGCAATATGCAATGTTGATTATGCCCTGCCATGGGAAATGGACATGATTGTGCGATGTGATAGATAAATATTCAAARCTACTTTCAATGAAAAACTAYGAGAACATGCTAAGGGCAAAGATTTTTTGGGTCCCTTTGGATCAAAGGTAAGAATCTCTTCATTTTCTTGATTTTTTCATYYCCCCCCCCMAAAAAAAWAAAAATTGGTTGTGTTTCCTCATTACTTGTTGCTAAACCACACACCCATGGTAATTTCATTTTTTATATTTAAGAATGATATTAAACTAAACAAAAACAAAGATTTKTTATTTTTTAGTAATTTTTTAGAAAGAAGATTACTCAAATATATTWAGAAACGTATCCTATATTGTTTTTAGGGTTCTCTCTTTGTTAARATTAGCCATAGTCACCAAGGGTGGMAAGAGCAGGTGGGATCATCCTTGATCCCTAGGGAAAATATGAACTAACTTATGCATGGGGTTTCRGGACAACCACCAATAATCAKGTAGAAGTGTATGCTCTTCTTTARGGATTGTTCTCAATAAATGAAGATAGTGTGAGGACCATGATTGCTATTGGTRATTTGAGCATAATTATCAAACTTATGAACTCCAAGAAAACATCATYTGATAGCAAGTTTKCATCTCTCATTGCAAGAAAATMAAAAGAAACTATTTGGTTCAAAGAGATCATCTTYTTCCAAGTTCTAAGGGATCTCAAACAAGCCAACCCCCTTGAAAATGAGGCCTCAAAACTAAATGAAGGTGTCAGTCAAATTATATGATAATAATTCTGATACATTTATTCATCTATCTGAGTTTGTAAACTTATGAAGTGTTARTCACAATATATCAAAGCTGAGTCTTAAWGTGTTTCAAAAGCTTTTAAACTRTCACACCACACTACCGTAAGAAAATTAAACACACACATAACTAATTATATGCAAACAATATTCTCTTGCATGSATAGCTAATCAATGAGGAATTAAATGACAGGTATGTGTTGTAATGCAACTCTTAACAATTTATTGTTTAGACGATACTTCATTCATATTCATAACCAAGGGACTGATAATGAAATATGTTGATCTTRAACCTACAAAAAGTGAGCTCTCAAACCACACCAACATTGAAGCAAATTGAAATCAAATTAACTAAACACACCACACTGCATCCATCATTGGATATTTCTTACTCTATATCCACCATGGTTGTAAATCAAGTTGTGTTCAAATTGAACTTTTCTACAACAATGCTTTGTTTGGTATATAGAGAATCCAATGAATGAATATTAAAGAGGGAAATGAAATCAAATACAAACATGAAACATACCACACTTGAATAAAGAAAAAGACTACCATGATCCATTTGGAGTGAGCTCAATTCTCCCAAGAACAAGGTAGCAAATTTCTCTACATCATAAACTATAGCAAATCATAAAACACATTGAAACTCTAAACCTGCAATCCATATAAAAGAAGATCATGAAATGTTTTATTCACTCCATCATGAATTGGACATCTGCTCCAAGAGTCTTCCCTTTTAGAATGGAAGAGACACTCTTATTTATACATAATTTTATTTGAGAATAAGATAAGCAACTAATAAATTCAGATCCACTTTTCTCTCATATAGTTACAACCAGTTTGCTAATAATTAGAAGATAATTGTCACAAATATCTAAGATATTTAATAAGAAATCTTATCAAAACTTCCATGATTCTTCTCCATCAAATATGCTTTGAGTGATTATCCGAAATCTTCCTCAAAGCTTCAAAGGTTAAGGATGAAATTCGAATTTGAGGCTAAGTGGTAAAATTTGGCATTGTTGGAATCTTCAAATATACATGTAAACATCACCAAACTCACCCAACTTTGAAGGTTAAGTGAAAACATGTTATTTTTCTAATGTTTAATCATAAATTCACTTGAAAGGCGTTGTCTAATTGTTCTAAGTTTTGGTCCTTTTCGTCGAAATCCGACGACATAAATTTGCACAAAATGATTTTTTTTTGTTGTTTAAATTGCATTTCTGAATGCAAAAATGGATTCAGCGTGCTGAAAAACCCACAGGGCACTCAGATCATACATATTTAACCACTGGAATCTGCGGATCCAACAATTTCTCACTAGATTTTGGGCAAAATTAAACATAAAATATCCCTGGAAAAGAGCCAAAACGTAGAACAATTAAACTATGGCCACTTAAAATACTAAAATAAATGCATTGGAAAACATCTTGAACCTAAATCCACATAAAGCATGAAAATGGACTTAGCACAAGATTATGGGAAATGGGGAAATGATTAAAAATCAAAAGAAAGGTGTGATAAGATGATAAAAAGAATGGCAATTTGGTGACTCAACATCTCCTCCCAATTGAACATGTTGCATGTCCTCATGCAACCCTGCATCTCCATGCAATTGATTGTGTGACTAGGTCTTCCTTTGAAAGATTAGGTAGGATAGAAGGACTCAAGTTGCAGTTGGCTTTCTTGTGGTTGGTTCTTGTGTAGCAACCATAAGTTTAGCAAGTATTGGTTATTGTGTGGCAACACTTACTTCTTGGGCTTGAGTTTTAATTGAGCATCTTGTGATTGGTTCTTGTGTGACAACAAGAAGTTTGTAAGTGTTGGTTATTGTGTGACAACACTTAGCTCTTGAATTTGTTTTCTTTCCTGCTACAACAAAGAATCTTCCCTTCAAACAACAAAAAGATCATCAACTTTGAAAATAAACCATGTGAATGCACTCTCTAAGAAAATGGAATTTATCTTATAATTCATATTCAAGCATCATGGATCTTTTGTTAAAACAAACCTTAACATCTAAACATCATGAATAATCGTTTCTTACCAGTTGTGACCAAGTGCCATATATACCATTTAGAACAATTCCTCCAATTGCTTGCTACATGAATTTTGTGTTGCTACCAGAATTCTGAAGCTGCCTTTTACCACTTTTCTCTAAATTTACCAACTGGGTTGGACTGAGTTGTTATGAGAATGTTAATGTTATCATGATTCTTCAACACTCAAAATTTGAGCAAAACCCAGTTCACAGATTTTGAAAAAAGTACAAAATGGTTATAGGTTACGATGACTCATTTCTCAAAAAAATTGACTTTGTTTGACTTGAAATTTGTTGAGTTTATTCATATTACCTTAGTGCATTTCCCCTCTAAATTTCTTGGCCAACGGAAGCATGGTTTGCAAGAAATGGTCAAATCAATTTATGCCATGTTTCTAAATTTGATAAGGTTGCCCAAGTGCACAAAAATGGACACCCCGGGCTCACTTTAAGGCCAAATTGAGTGCTTCAATAGGGGGAAGGTGTGTTTCATCATTTTTAATCTTGTCATAACTTCATATTTCCATTTTGATGAAAAAAAGGCACTGATGTGTAAAAATACGCAATTTCTAGCTTACTTGCACATATTGGTAAAAAGTACAAACTGTCTTAAAAACTTCCTCACCTATTCCTCCTTGTGCATTTTCAGAGAATTTTTCCCACATAATTTTAAAAATTTCATATTCTTCACAAAATACATGTCCTAGTTTTTCTTTATTTGACCTCGGATGCATGCAAATGATGTGCAAAAAGTGCCCTCGAAGCATATTTAACTGTTTTAAATTGCCATGTTTGACTTTTGGTTTGACCAACTCCCCACGAGAAACCAATTCAAGTTTGATGGATATGGATAGGAACCGAACCATGTCATCAAAATTATGAACAATATTCAAGTGGTGGATTTCAATTTGGTGTTGCAAAAGTAAGCAAAGCAATGATTGTGTTGTAGGAAGTCTGAAAATTGATTGCTACAAGAAATCCAGTAGCAAGTTTCTGGTAGCAAATTGGCTTATACTTCAATAACATCATTGCTTGACTTCCCTGACATTTGTCAGTTGATGAAGCATCCCATAGTTTCTAAAGCATCCCCCAACCATCGGATTTTTATTTGGAGTGGTGCTCAATGAGGGTTATAAGAACATGATTACAAGAACAACAAGAAGTTGGATTGGGGAAAATGTCTATCATCATCTTATGAGAGTATGGAGTATGAGAGTAAGTGATATGGAATCAAAGGGTATGACTATCTTCCCCCCCCAACTAAAGGTTGTGTCTATCCATGAAAAATAGGAAAAATAATAAAGGACACATGAGAGTGGCTAGGAAAGCATAAGTGGCATAAATAAATTTTCAAATACACTTCTTCTAGCATCAAGGAATTATTGATTAAAGATTAGAAAACACCATACCTTCACTTTCCTGAGAAGTCCATGAGTTACGCATTTGAAAGATCTTGTATTGTTGATGATAATGAAGGAATATGTTGGTTGTTATAACTAGATCATGGATCTGAAGTGAAACATTCTGATTTGAATCATGTTGATTTCTTCCTCTTGGATGGGGAAACAAAGGATAAGATCTAAAACTGGAATCTTTGTACCTTGTTATTTCTAGAGCTATTGGAACATTTCTATAAGCTATTGTTAGTGATATAAAACCGTAAAGTCTTCAACTGCTTCCAAACCTATGGTACAATTCTTTCCATGTGAATGAATGTGTCAAAGTCGAAAATGGGAATAAATCATTGGATTATCGACCATTGATGTATGGTGTTAACCAATGTGAAACAACTCACCTTTGATGACAATGAGTGCCAAGGTACCATATCACATTCTAACAAGTATGAATGGATGTGCCAAAGTCAAGTCACCTGCAGAATCTGACAATCAGGGTAAATTAATGTATTCCCACTTTCCTTAGCAAGGAAACCTGCCATTGATGAATGCAAAACTCAAGGTGTTATATAAATCTCTAATTTTGACCCCAAATAATGTGTTGAATTCGATGGGACAAGATTTGTGGGAAGGAGGGCCTTAAGGAATCCCACATCATTCAACGTGAGCATATAACAAAATGATTTGAAGAACCATAGATAAAATATTTTCACTATCAAGTAGGATTTATTTGGCAAAAGGAAAAGGACAGTGAGGTCACTCAACATGCAAGTGAGTTGAGAGACTATATTCATGGGTAAGGGGTGGGTGGAGTAGGAAAGCATGATAAGCTCATGAAGGAAAAATGGTTTGGAGTCATGATCTAGGAGTAGTAGTAAGATGAAAATTTTAATATTGACTACATAAACAAATGGAAGTTAGGACTTCAACATGCATGGATTGTGAAGCTTGGGAGAAGGAAAATGAATGAGCATACCATGATATGATGAGATTTTGGAAGACTTTCTTTGGTAGTGATGGCATGGTGGGTGTGACTTGGCATGGTATGAGTTTGAATTATCTTTATATTGGTCTACACTTGGTATTCTTTTGATGTGGATGTCTAGATGACATGCCCTTCTAAAACAAATTGGTCTTGAAAATCACTTGTGCATAGATTGACCTTCTTGATCCTCCTGGGACTCGCAAAAAAATAGAACTTTCCCACAATACAACATGGGATCATGGAAGTAGAGAGGTGCACGGGCTCTCTTCATCCATAACATATGAAACAAATTGACAAGTATTTCTTATGAAACAAATCCAAGGAAGAGAAATAAAACAAAATGCACTTTTCACTTGTTGAGGAGTGGTGGCCAACCTAGACCTCCCAATGGTATTTCAATGATAACTTCTTCGTTTGATGTTTGATTTGAGTGGTTCCAAAGACAAATTCAATTCAATTAAAAGGGATATATCCAATAGAAACAATTTTTTAAAATTCCATGAGATGCTATGCCAAATTTTCTTAGGAACACCCTGCATGACATAATTGTTTTTGAATTTCTGCCTAGACCAACAATTACTATTTTGATCATAAATTTTTCGTTAAAGGTCGGATTGAAGTGATTCCACTTGGAGATTAAAGCATGTTCATGTAGGTAACTATAATATAAGCAATTTTTGAATACAATAAGAATTGATGGTTCAAATATGCCAAGGGACAGTCTAGGAAATATAGTTTTAGGAATGCAGATCGAGGATAGACAATTTGTATTTTGGGCATAACTTGTTGGAAATGTTGTTGTCATTGATGTAAAAGGATGTCATGGAGACTTTTTGAGGTATATATACTCTCTGTGCATGAAGGGAATCATCCCATTTTTTATTTTTTATAGCCAAAGAGGAGATCAAGAAGCGTTTTACGTGGTTCTATGTAAATGAAGACAAGAGGAACAAAATGACCCTGGAGCATCCCAGTCGTTAACTGCTACAACAAAAGAGGATATCAAGAATCATCCTACACATTTCTATGTGAACGAAGACAAGAGGAACAAAATGACCTTGCAAATGATGGTTCCAAGGATCGAGTGAATGTCAATAACACGAATCCATGGACATACAAAGAAAGTTTAGTGTGCCCCTACGAGGCATTATGTGATGATAAGCCTTTGTGTTTAAAGAAGAATGACAATTGGACGCGATTGAGGAGCAACACGAAATCAAGGAACGATATCTCTGAGTGAATGAAAGAAATCAAGGAACGAGATCTGACAGAGAAGAACAAAATCCAGTAGTGTTTGCATGCCCATGGTCTAAGAAAATGATTATCCATGTTCAATGTCCTATATGTACAAGAGGTGTGAGAAAACAAGATCGAGGAGGTAGAAAAACCAGCAATAAGAATACGAGGGTGCAAAACAATATTTCCACATTATTAATGATATATCCCACATTCGTTTGGAAAACTGAGTCCAAAGGTTTTATAATGAAAAAGTAGTATTACATTGTTTGAATGAAAATGGGCAAGTCACAGAACTCTGCACACAGAGTTACCTTTTGGTGTGGAGAACAGTAGTTCTGGAGATGGTTAAATCCCAAAAGTTGATTCTCTAAGATCAATGACCAAGATCAAAGAACTGGGGTCTGATACCCGGTGGGCCAACTCAGCCACATCAGTGCCATGATAGCAACCACATCAGTGCCACGTGTCAGGACACGTACTGATGCCACATCATCCAATGTATGTGAAGAAGACATATGCATGGAAGTCACTTCATCTGCAACATCAACACAAGATATCTCGAAAATGACTAAGTATCAAGACTTCACGGAGATAGTGAGCACGACGAAGAATAGGGGGTATGTGAATAAACAGGTGCAAACCCATAGACACATGGTGAGAGTTCGAAGAAATGGACAAGTACCAAGTTTCAGTTGGATAGAGGTGAAATATGAAAAATGGCTAAGTACCAAGAATCAATTGGACAGACGAGTTCATGAATAAGATAAGAACGAAGATGTATCATGGACCTGCGGTAGAAATTCAAAAAATTGACTAAGTGTCAAGAATTGATCGAACATACAAGGCCACAAGAATCAGGAAGATGTTGTAAACCCGTGGCCCGCGATGAAATTTCAAGAATTCGCTAAGTATCAAGAATGACTAAGTACTAAGAGATTTCAATGAAGAAATGACTAAGTACCAAGAGATTCGATGGCCCATGAGGTCGCCACGTGTCACAGATCGGACAGTCCAGAGAGTGAGAGATCCAACGACCCAAGAGGTTGCCACGTGTCACAAATATGACAACCTAGAGGGTGAGATATCCAAGGGCCTAGACCCAAAAGGTGAGAAATCCGATGGCTCATAATGTATCGTAAACCCGTGGCGAAACACTTAGAAAAGTTTCTAAGTATGGGTGAAAAGTGAGTGTGGTGGAATGTGAAGGTGTATTTTGGAGGCCACAAAAGTATGAAAATATATGTCTTAGAACCACAGAGAAAAAATTGGAAATGCATCCAAGTATAGGTTCTAAATGAGTGCGGTGGAACTTGAGGGTGTAATTTGGAGGTCGCAGAAGTTTAAAATGAAAAAGAGATATGCTCTAGACACGTTGTGAATCCATCAAGGCAGATCGACAGTCGAGATCAATCTAATATATGATCAGATGGTGGTTGTGAGTTGAAGGTCCAAGCTATGTGAAAGCTGGATCAATGGTCGAGATTAATCTGAGGTCCATATCATACGAATGTTGTGCATTGTGGTTGCATTATGTGTTTTGATGGGTAGAGAATGGATCAATGACCATGATGTATTTGAGAAGAAGATCTGACGGCTACTAAGTATTGAGTGATATGTTGTAAAACTAGGTGGTCCCGATATGCTAAGAAGAAATCGACGAATGAAATCAAATCAAGATTAGATCGGACGACAGTTGTGCGTTATGACTGCATGGTGTTCTCTTGAGGAAATTTAAGTAAGATTGACGGTTGTGATTGAACGAAGGTCCAGATCAGATGACAATTGTGCACTATGGTTACACATGGTCCCGATATGCTAAAGAAGATTGATAGTCGTGATCAAATTTTAATATGATCCGACGACTGCTAAGCATCATGGTTCATGCTTTGTCCAAAAAAGCAGATGGTGTGCGATGAAAGGAAATTGAAGGTCGATTTATAAGGAGTGTCACAACTCGGTTTTGAAGATATATGGAGCCGAATCCATGGACATACTTTTGTATGTGGACAAATTCATGGAGGTATATAGTGTATAAATAACTGTGTTCAAATCCAGTTCAAGTGAGCAAGTGAGAAGTGATGGAAGAGTGAAGGAATATCGTCGGAGAGAAGATCTGAGGCTCGGAGGTTCAAGGATACCTACATAATGAAAGGATGATAATGATATCGTCCAGGGGAGGTTGGGAGGTGCAAGGACAAAGGGATTTATGGAACTATGCAAATTGAGATTTGTGATAGAAGAGACAAAGCAACATATTTGTGTAGGTGAAAGCTTGAAGGAAAGAGATAGTATGGTATTGTCAAGGGCTCAAGGAGGTTAATGTTTTAGTGAATTAGTATTTATAGACATGGCTGAGTTGGTGTTCAACTAAGGGGATTGGTGTCTCTTGTAGGTGAATATAAGAGTTATGTCTCCTGCAGATTCATACCTGTGAATATAAAAATTGTAGGTTGGTTCCTATAGGGAGAACTTGGTGCTCAGTCAAGGGGATTGGTGTCTCCTGCAGGTTGGTTCATGAAAACATTATTTTTGAGTTGGTGCTCAAGAGAGGAGATTGATGTCTCCTGCAGGTTGGTGTATGCAAACATTGTAAAAGTAGGTTGGTTCCTACAAGATATTATAAAGAAAAATTATGTGGTTTTCTCCCATTTGGGTTTCCATGTTAAATCTTTGTGTATTGTGGATTATATGTTTGAATGTGCATTTCTCATCAACTGATTATAACTGGTGAAATAATAAATTGATAAATATTGTAAGAAGAGTAAAAATAGTCCTATACTGATTCACCCCCCCCCCTCTTAGTATAAGTAAATGTGCCAACAATTAGAATTAGAGTGGGTTCCTTTAGAACCAGTCTAACCACTGGAAGGTGAATCCCTGCAACACACATGGATAAGGAAGTTATTTATACAAACAAAGCTCCATTCTTCGATGAATCAGATTATGCATTCTAGAGCATCATAATGAAAACCTATCTGATGTCTTTTGGATTTGAAGTATGGAGTGCAGTTGAAA
>ML793141.1:32317-48118 GCA_009831015.1 Picea engelmannii
CGAGTACACCCAGTTTTCCATGTTTCATGCTTAAAGAAGGTTATAGGCGACAAGATCCCAGTTCAAACTATATTGCCAGAACTTGACGAGGAAGGAAAAATCATATTGGAACCTAAAGCCATCACTGACACAAGAATTCGCCAGCTGAGGAATATATCAATTTCAAAGTATCTCGTTAAATGGAGGAAACTATCGGTTGAAGATTCCACTTGGGAAGATGAGCCTTTTATACAAAAGCATCCAGAGTCACTCAAGCGTTGCGGACAACAGTTTTCTCAAGGGGAGGGGCATGTTAAGCCCTAATATTGACTCATTACCCCTTAATTGGGGCATATTATATTAGTAATGTTATTTTATTTATGTCGGCTTTAGGCCATTAGTTGTAATTATACCTCCTAGTTTCCTATATATACCAAGGAAACATTTTCATTTTGAATCATCTTGTACTTGAACATTTAAGTGGGGTAAAAGGAGGTTGCCCCCTCGAAGAGGCTTATTATCTGAAATTATCTCTTTTTCAAGGCGTTGAGTACTTTTTTTGAGGTTTTTCTATGCTATATTGATATTTGGTTCTTAACAGTAAATAAGTGGATCAAAGTTATGCCCTTGTCACAACCACAATTCAAGGATGGTGGATGAAGGGGGTTATTCTTAAACCTAAATGACAATTAAAATTATCATTTGTTTGGGGTCTAGGTCATGCCACTAATAACAAGCTTAAATCACTAGTAATGTATCAAGGTTTAAAGTTGATGAGCACCATAACCAACACCCTAGTAATCATCTCCACAACAATTAATGATGCCATGAAGGAAGGTCAAGCTCTCTCCTCTCTGAGAGTGGCTTACATTGTTTTGTGCACTAGCACTGTATTAAGGTGTGAATCTTATGAGAACCATAACAAATGCCCCAGTGAATGTAACATATGATTCTGCAACTATCAATGATGCCCTAATGCAAGGTCAAGCTTCCTCCTCTACGAGAGTGCCTCACATTCTTTGGCATGTAAGCAGGAAGTGATTCACTATCAAGGGAAGCAGACTCTCAATACCTTAGTGGATGTCATGGAAAACACAAGAGCTTCAAACCCTAATGGAAAATTATGATGAAGCACACTCACAATACCTCGATGCATGTCATGGAAATTATAGGACCTTCAAAACCTTAGGACAATTTATAGTTTACACCAATGTTGAGGAAAGAAGTACCCGTACACTGATTCCATAAAAGCATTAAGGACAATGCATGTCATGGCAAACAAGGAGCTTCAAAACTCGAGTACATTTTATGGATTACACTAGATGGTAGTGATAGTGTTGCCTCCTTGCATTCATAATGGCACACTACAGTGGTTACTGTGCCATCTGTTAGCACTAGAGGTCACATCTAGATTGTTGTAGGTGTAATCCTAGTACCCATCATAATGTAAATAATAAAATCAAGTTTATGGTTGGTGGATCAGTAATAAAGATAAAGAAAAGGGCAACAAATTGTCTGCAGAGGCATTCCATTGGGCATGGAGTTATATATCCTACAGATTGAAGGCATTTGAGTTGCACATCAGACAAAGCTTATATACTATCAAGGTAGAAGAATGGAGAGGAAAAAACATAAAGCAGAAAGTTCACAAAACAGAGATCATCTATGTCGAATGGATTGAAGAATACTTGAACAAAACAATAATTAAAAGACAATCTTTTGCAAATCCTTTGCAGCTCATGAATCTCCTAATCACAGGCAACCATGACTTCCATAGTCTGCAATTTTATTAAAGTGAGATGAAGGAGAAATAAAGACAAGAAAACATGTTGATAAGATAACTCTCATCAATCCTCAATGGCAGAAATGTATTAACAATAACATGCCCCCAGGCTTACAGTCACACACAGATAAACTGCCCCTACAACTCTCTCTTCTCTTGGATCATGAATCCAACCCTTTTTTCATCAAAAACCCTTTCATTTATAGTGAATAATCTCCATATACCCTAAGGAGGTCAAAACCAAGGAATTACATAGGATCCTCCTCCATTTAAGAGTCTTGTTACAAAAGATTCCAACAAAAGTCTAACAAATTCCTATTTCGGGGGGATTTTGTCTATGATGATAAATGTCTTTCGAAACAAGTCATCATGATTGATCTGAAGATGGAACACATGTCCCTCATGTCCAACAAACTCCTAGGATACCATTCGAAACTTCCTTGACAAGTGGCAACCTCCAAACAAGGCAAATATCCAAAAACTATGCAAAACAAAGAGTTTGCAGCACACTGGTGTTTTAATTATATCTCTCGAATTACAAACTGAGTGAGGCTGAAATTGGACAACAAGTCAATGACATTATCATTATCCTCCACAAAAAAATCCAGAAAAACCCACATCATCTTTTGGGAGTTATGATCAAATCTTTAGACACATCTACTACAAGAAATGAGTTCACAGTGCCTGCTCCAAAATTTGATTTAAATTTGATTTTGAGTGCTTCAAGGAAACAGTTAGGGTATCCAAATTTACATCCATGTAAGTTGTTAGAGATCAAACACAATAAAAACCCCTCTCATGTCATAAGTAAATGATTATTTTGAATGGAGGGAGTACTTTGAGTGCGTTGCGAACTCTCCTAGTGAGATGGCAGTGCTCAAACCACAAATTGATTTGATTGCATGAACGAGTAAAATAACAACTAGAGATACTTCACATAGCTTATGGAAGTGAAATATCAAGGTGGTGATGGTGATTAAAAGGATGCGACTCATGAAAACTAACACTCCTTGTCATCTAACACTCCTTGTCATGATGACTAAAACTCTACCAGGACACAACCACATGATCCTAGAATAAGGCTAAATTGACTTGGGTTTATAAAGACAATTTGAATATTGAAAAATGACTCTTGGAAGAAAACATAGAACTACAAAGAACCTATGACTCAAAGAAAAAAACTAAAATGACTTTTGATTCCCCACAGCTCTACGTGATAACACCATCATCGCAGAAGTAAATGAGGTTTGGAGAGTTTTAAGTAAATGTATTAAAGAAATGGTAGAAGTCCCATGCAACGGGACCAGGGCAACCATGGCATTTAAGAAATGGTGAGCAGAATTCAAATCCCAAACCCAGGAAGCGAAAAAAGCTCAGGATAAATTCAATGTCGGAACAGGGAAGCACATTCCAGCTTTGCATGAATGGGAACAGGAGTCTCGGTTCGCAGTCTCAATTCTATGCATGAAGTATGTTGAATTGGAAGATTCAAGCTCAGTCATGCAGGACTTACCAATCAAGGTTACAATTTGCACAAATCTAACACTGGAAAATCTAACACCCCACCCCTCAGGGTATTTTTGGCAACCCTTGGGATGAGCTCGACTGTGCTGCCGAAGGGGAGTCAATTTCTAGCTCACGTATAGGGTTTTAAATTTCTCTGATGTTTGAATGTTTTTTTAAGCGTTTAATTTTGTTGGGACAATATATTAAACTATATACCTGCAAGTTTTGGCAGAGTTTCCTTTTACATTTCTCGAAGAAGCCTGGTATTGGTAAGGCAGAGGCCAGTGAACAAGAGGCTTGAGTTTGAGTTTGGCGTTCACCTGTATTATTTTATATTGTGCGAAGCAGGGTATATTATTCTTCTCAGAGCTTACGCAATGGCAGGAAGAGGGAAATCGGCTGATGGTAAGAAGTTCGTTTCGTGGAGCTCTGTCTGCAGTTCCCGATTGGATGTATTGCCAGGTTTCTTAAGGGCGAAAACTTTGCCGAGCAGGTTGGCAAAGGAGCTCCCGT
Source organism: Picea engelmannii (assembly GCA_009831015.1). NCBI lineage: Eukaryota > Viridiplantae > Streptophyta > Pinopsida > Pinales > Pinaceae > Picea > Picea engelmannii. Next base: position 36,099 of record ML793141.1, read on the forward strand.
TTATCTCGCTACCGTTCTTGAATATCTTGCCACTGAGGTGCTTGAGTTGGCTGGAAATTCTGCAAGGGACAACAAGAAGATGAGGATTATTCCACACCACATTCAGTTAGCAGTCAGAAATGATGACTGAAAAGCATCTGGAGGAAGGAGATACACATGCACAGTGATATTGGAGCGATACAGTGAGGGAGATTAAAGTGCTGGCGAAGGAGAATAGTGAGACGTGCCTGCTTATTGTGGCAGAGCCGATGTTCCTTCGTGGTCGCATGGTCGAAACCCCTCGCGGCGCTCCTGTCAGATGACTTCGAGCAGGAAAATGAGGAGGACGAGCTTGATGTGGCCATGGGGTAGTGCCTGGTCACATGGCTGTCAATCCTGCCAGCAATAGTTCGGATGATGATGAGGATGAGTGCCATAACGCTGAGGTCCAGGATTTGGACGATGATGGTGATAAAAGAAAACTGTTGTGTGAGCGGTGAGGTCCCTGGTGAAGTAATGTGTGCAAACTGAACAAATTGTGTGAGAGGGTTGGATTAAATAAAGAGGTAATTTCAAGAGGCAGATTTGCAGAGGTAGATGTTGAACAACGCCCATTCATAAAGTGTTCAGGGGTTAGGCAATAGACACTTGGTTTAGCCGGAGGCACAAATGAGATTGTAGTCATTAGGGTTTCAAGAAGCATTAGCCATATATATGATGAGGTGATGGTTCATGGGTTTATGAACCATGGTAAATGGCACATGGAAATCGAGCATTTTTTAAATTAATGGAAGCATATGAGGATGACATTTAAAGAAATATTTGGTTAAGTGGTTAAGGAGTACTTGTGATCACTATGTTTGGGGTAGAGAGGAATACGGAAAAAGAAGCATAGGTAGATGCTTTAAGCAATGGTAGATGCTTTAAGCAATGGTTCTAAGATTTATTTAGGCATTCATATCCTTGGTTTAATAGTTCTCTTGTATAATGTAGATCTAGGGGATAGAGGGTTATGTTGTATTCTTAGATAAGTGGTAAGTAAACTTTGAGGGGATAGGTGAATATCCCAAGTCAAGTTTAAAGGGGGGATGTTAGATTAATCTTGACTTAGTAATAGAATAGTGAATGTAACCTTGATATGGCCATTGATGGATTTACTGATTGTGGTTTACGGTCCCATGGTATTTTCCATGGTAGTTAATGTGATAAAGCCTATTTAAATGTTTGAACAACTCCATTGTAAGATGCCTCAAGTGACTTTGTGTTTGATGGACTTAGATAAAGTCAATATATATATATTGAGTGTTGGTTTTCCTAGTTAAGGGTTTCTAGGGTAAATTTTGGCGATTCTATTTCTCTTAGTATCTCACTATGTTGATTTTAACACATGGTATGGAGAGCATGGTTTTGCTTATAACTAGAATGAATAGGAGGGACTCCATAACTCTTCACATGTGATGTCGCACCACCCTACATCAAAACTTCAAGGAAAAGATAGTCGATGAGAAGATCACTAGCAAGAGATCCTCGAGGATCATTTGTACTAAACCCATGGGTATGGATTATGCTACCCCTCTGCATATTTTCAGGTAGATGGCCTCAAGAAGAAGCATAAGGATGTGGAGGCAACCCCTCCTAGAAGTTAGGGCACATGGCACAATCAAAGTCTAGAGAGTTATTTGAGATAATGGTTTACGACCATGGTAAAAAGAGCATGGTTTTACTTATATCTAGAATGGACGAGGGGGATTCCATAGTTCTTTGTCTATGATATTGCACCACCCTACATCAAAACTTTGAGGAAAAGAGAGTTGAGGACTAGAAGACCCATGGTAAGAGATAATCAAGAAACATTGGTACTAACCCCTTGGGCATGGATTATGCTACCCTTCTTTGAATTTTTTAGGTAGATGACCTCAAGAAGGAGTGTGGTGATGCAAAGGCAACCCCTCTTATAATTCAATGCAAAGGAAGACCTTTGAAACCCCAATCCTAAAAGGAGAAGGTTGTAGCTCCACTAAGCACTCATAGGCAAAAATTGAAAGCTTTGAGACTTGTGAAAGGTTTCACCTCCAGACACAAGTTCTCCACCATTTAGAAGTTGGCCAACCTGGAAGACAAAGTTCATCATATGAGAAGGAACACTCATAACCAAATGATTGATAAGGTACCTGCAAAAATTGTGTCAGGCACATAAGTCTCTCAAAGTAGGGTCACCTAGTTCTCACTCACAATCAACATTTACTAGCACACCAAATAGATAATAGCTTGCAACATAGATAAGCAACCAAACCAAGACAATCTTATCTTGGTACACATTTTAGATACTCTTAGCTTCTAGATGATAAATATGACTTCCTTCTTGATGCAATTCACTAGCTCAACCATAGGACAAGGAGGTTCAAATCATGGACATGCTCCAATGAATTCAATAGTAGCAAAGGAGGACTCCAAGCTCCAAGTTGGAAGCAACCCAAAGCACCCCATCTCTCTTAAGGAGGAGGAGACTTAGCCATGGGTTTTCCAAGTTCCCCTATCATGTTTTTTTGTTTAAACATTATGATACTAGTTATATCATGTTTAAAACTAATCATAAGTTCTTCTACTTAGTTTCATGGGGCAATGGGCTTGCCCATGCCCATGCCCCTTGTCTTTTTTTTACTGTATATGCTCTTTTAACTCCACACATTCCCAAACTAGTAGTTGTTTGAATCTGGTAGCAAGGTTGCCAAGAATCATCAAAGACTTCAATCTCTATATTTTCCCATTAATTGTTTGAGAGGTTAACCAAATTTCACTTGATTAACTTCTCACCATGAATGTAATTTCTTATATATATATATAGAGAGAGAGAGAGAGAGAGAGAGAGAGAGAGAGAGAGAGAGAGAGAGAGAACTACTCTTACTTACCCCAAAAAACAACACTATTTATTCACTAACCAACTAAATCCATAACATAATTGAAAATTCTCACTATGGAATGATGAATGAGCAAAACCTTATAAATCCATTATAACTTATTTCACTAGTTGGAGAGATCTATTAGCAAACAATGAGGCCATGTGGAAACTCAAGAGCATAGTGTTGTGGTTGACTAAGGGTGACAACAACACCAAAAATTGTTGGAAATTGTGTTGTCATTGATGTCGAATGAAGAAACTCTTGGATGTCATTGATGTCACAAGTAGGGGGAGACTGGTCATTGTCAATGATGAAGGCATGAAGACTGTGATGCCGGGTCCAAGGATCAAACCTGAACCATACATGACTCCGAGGAAGATAGAGGAAGCTTCGTGCTGCAAATCAAACCAGATAGAGCAAGTCCAGAAGGTCCCTATGCATCTATATATCGTTGTGTGTTGATTAAATTTCGACGAGATCTCTGCTAGGGTGCTCGACGACCAAGTTGCAGAGGATCAAAGGAAGTTGCATTGATTAAATTATGGCGAAGGTTCTGTGAGCAGAGAAAGCATGATTCATTGATTGTTGATCATTCAATAAGATCAACGATCCAGACGTGAAGATAATGAAGCAAAGGCAAAAAGCAATATCACACAAGCATAAAGGAAATAGACTTCGATGAGGTTATAATGAAAGAGTGAAGGCTCTCAGTTTGGATGCAAATGGAAGAGTCATGGAACCATGCGAAATGTGCTAATTTTTAGGACATGAGACTTTACATATACCGGATACCGGAATGCCACATGGAACCCTAAAACAATGCCATTTTGATGCCACGTCAGTGTCACACGACACCCTAAAATACTGCCACATATGCAGAAAGAGCCCATGTCAAAAGCCACGACAACCACCACGTGTAACCTAGAGGAGGACACGTCAATACCATGTGTCGAATCAAAGCAACTCCACATATAGGCCCCCGTCATCTGTCGTGTTAGGAAGCCAAGGCAGCCTCAACAAATGGACAGTGACGATATGATCGTAAGGAAGATCGATGGTGAAGATCAATCCATTGCAATGGAGACAGGTATCAAGATCTTATCTAGATCAACGACAATGATTGGATCTGGATGAAAGTGGGGCCCAAAATCGTTAAATGGTTGATTGCCGACGAGTTATCGCCGATGTGGGAATTCTTGTGATCACCGACGACGATACTCAAACTTGTTGAAAGAAATCGTCGATGATGACTCCAAGATCAGCGACGACGATATTGACGACGAGGATCTACTTAAAGTAAACCAGATCAACGGATCCGAAAGATGGCACGTGGCAACATTCTATCGGAGCAAAAGTTTCGAAGTGGGGCCCAATATTGTCGGGTGAGGACAATCGATCCTTGTGAGAAAGTTGTCAACAACAACACTATTATTGACGATGGAGTAATCGACGACAAAAATCGACCCTGGCTAAGTCAGATCGACACTCCTAGAAAGACACATAAGCAACAAGGACAATTTCATGTGTCCAATGCCAAGTCAACACAACGATATAGTAGAGCAAGAGGAAGGGATGATGCCACAAGCTTGGAGACGCCACATCATCCAATACATGTGGAAGGAGTCCACGTGGAGGACATGGCAGGATGATGTAAGCAAGCCATGAGAGCATCCACGTGTAACACACTGTACAAAACCACGTGTCAAAGTGCCAAGTTAGCATGGTGTACAAACAAGAGTCGAAAGTTGTGATGACGTCAGCATGAGGTCAACTTCCAAGTCAATGCCATGTATAGTATAATGATTGATCCATGTGTCATTAAGTACAGAGTTTTAGATCCCTTGGAAGGTTTGGTCGGAGAAGACCATGACCATTGGTAGCAGTTTGTTAAACATATCTACATCATTCATCGGAGAAACACTGGTCGAAATAGATTGGGTTGCTTGCACTAGAGGTACTCCGACAAAGGAGCTCCGAGAAGTGATCTAGATCGTAAAGTAGAGTGGCTGCATGAGAGATTTGGACAGTCCATCGGAGAGTAAGGTTGCACAGGGACTCCAAAACTTTGAATTAACAAAAATCGTTGATCTATCGGAGCTATAGAAAGGAAATTTGGATCGTCCATCAGAGTGGGAGTAATGACGAAATCTAATCATTCATTGGAAGAGATCTCAAGAGATCTGGACCGTCCATCGAAGAAGCATTGGTCGGAGTGGATTGTGCTATCTGTCGTGGAGGTACTCCGACGAAGGAGCTCCGAGGAGCAATCTGGACCATTGGTCACCGCGTGAATAAGATGAGATGACAAATGTAGATCTACATGGGTCCCACCTAATCAACTTACGCAAGGTATACGAAGAAGGGTGTCACATTAGTGACACGTGTAAAACTGTGAATGGTCCACGTGGATGAAAAGGTGAAGGCCTGGGGTCCGATAGTCCGGTGACCTAGTGAAAACGGGAACAAATCGACAATTGAGATTAAATGTGGCCCAAGGACCAAATCTAACGATTGTGATTTATCTAGGAGCGATCAGATGGTTATTGTGCATTGTAGTTATGTTATGTGGACATAATGAGATCAACAGATGAGATCAATTCGGGATCCAAATCACATGGTTGTTGAGCATCGAAGGGGCATTGCGTAAGACTGTATTGATTCAATGGGCATCGAGAAGATCGACGATTGAGATTTGAATTGGAGGAAGATCCAACGGCTGCTGAGTGATTGAGAACTATAAGCAAGCCCATATGTTAGACAAGGAAGGAATTTTGAAGGATTTCAAGCCCTTTTTTTTATGAAGATCTAGAGCCGACCTCATAAGCACAATTTGTATTATGAAGACAAATTATTGAAGAATTAGGGTCTATAAATTGCAAAACAATAATCGTTTTGAAGAGGTGTGCATGTTGAAGGTGGTGTGAAGAAGTGAGGCTCTAAGGTTTGTACGAAAGCGTGGATGCAATGAAGATGATATGAGGTTTGATGACACAGCGGATGAAGCATGCAGGAGAGGTTTTCTGAAGCAAACTACGAATTACAAATTTTTAAGGGTGGCAGGGTGGAGCAAGCAAGGAGATTGGTGTCTCCTACAGGTTGGTGCATGTGAAAAATAATTTTGTGGGTTGGTGCCCATCGGTTGAGTTGGTGCTCAACAAAGGGATTGGTGTCCCCTGTAGGTTGGTGCCTGCAAAGATTATTGCAGATTGGTGTTTGTTGAAGTTGGTGCTTATAAATTTTATCAAGAAAGTTCTGTGGTTTTCTCCCATTTGGGTTTCCATGTTAAATCTCTATGTATTGTGAATTGCATGATTAACTATTGGTAAATAATATATTTTGATTAAAAATAAATTGTGGCAAAATAAATAAATGATTACTGTGTAATATTGATTCACCCGCCTCTCAGTATTCCAACAGAAATTTTCATAACTTTGCAAATTTCCATAAAAATGTAAACACGATATGATAGATTAAACATCTAGATGGATCTATGGCACACAACTTTGAAGATATAACTCATCTAGGGGTGGAACATTTTAGTAGTGTTTTTAAATAAGAGATCGAGTGACTATAGCTAAGGTTGTAAAAATGACTACATCTTTTCCTAGTTTTGTGACTAGAAAAGACAAATATCCTTTACTAGAAGAGGGTTCAAAGGTGGAGCTTGAGACGGTACTACACAGTTTTCAGAAGGACAAGAGTCTAAGGCTATATGGGTGGACCATAGAATTTTTCTTGGGTTTCCTTGAGAGTATAGAAGATGACCAACCGAAGGTTATTAATGAATCTGGGGTGTTAGGGAAGATGCTTGCAACTTTTAATTCCACCTTCATCACCTTGATCCCAAAATTAGACAACCTTGCGTCATTTGAGGAGTTTCAAACCATATCCTTGTGTAATTGTGTTTTTAAAATTATGGTAAAGATCGTTGCTCTTAGGGTCATTAGGATATTGTGAAAAGCAATTTCTCATGAATTGTTTGGTTTTTTGATGAGAAGATAGATACGTGAGGCAATTGGGGTAGCCCGGGAGGGACTACACTCAATCAAAACTAGAAAAATCCCATAAATCATCAAAGTTAGACTTATGCAACATAGAAAGTTGGCTATATTTGCGGTTGATGTTGATTCATTTGTGGTTTGATGTTCATTTTGTGAATTGGGTCATGAGTTGTGTTTCCTTTGTTTCCTTTACTTCGTTAATTCATGGTTCTGCCTCCACTTTTTTTAAGGCCTGGGAGGGGGTCTAGGCGGGGATGTTTGTTGGCACCTCTTTTATTCCTCATTGTAGCAAGAGAATATAGTAAAACCTTTTAGAAAAAAAGACATGTGCATTGATATGCATCTGAATTGGAGATTTTTATTTATCACTTTTGATGTTCATAGATGATATTTTAGTCTTTCGTGATTGTATGAGGCATGATGCCTTAAAGCTTAGATAGGTACTTGACCTCTATCACACTACAACCAACATGATGGGTAATGTTTAGAAGTCAACATTTTTTTTCTTTGGGGTTGCTACAAAAGAAATTCATCTCATTAATCAACTTGTTCCCTACCAAATGCGTATCTCAAAGGAGGGGATGAGTTATCTTGGAATTCATCTCAAACCTAATAATTATGGGAAGAGAGATTGGAGTTGTCTTATAGTCAAGGTGGAGAAGAGGTTGAATGTATGGTATAATCGATAGTTATCTTGTGGAGGAAAACTTATCCTTGTTAAATATATTCTTGAAGCAATACCTATATACTAGATGTCCTTGGTTTACATCTCTAAAAGCATTATGAACAAGATCTACTAGATAAGTTATGGGATTTTGTGGTTAGGAAACAGAGAGAAATCCAGATTCCCTTTGGTAAAATGGCAACAATTATCCCTACCCAAACATATGGGGGTTGGGGATAAAAAAATACATTCTCTTTCAACAAAGCCCTAATTGCCAAGTGCGTATGGAGATTGATTAGTGGGGAAGAGATTTGGTGTGAAGTGACTATTTAGAAGTATATGTCGCCAGATATTGTGGAAAATTGGATTAGGAAACACAATAAAAATTGGCACAATGGATCCATTATTTGGAAGGTGATGGTTTTAGCCTTTCTTTTAATCGACCAATAGATTACTTGGAAGGTTGGAAAATGCACAAGAGTTCTTATTATCTTGGACCCATGGATAGGCAGTGGTACCAATCACTTGCTTCCTCACAATTTGAATTAATGATATTCTACATCAAAGATATATTTTCTTCCTCCTCTAGGTAGCTTCACCGAATTCAACAAATATATGGAATCAAGGATGGAAAATTGTTGGCTTATTAAGTCTGAGAGGGAGGGATGCTTATGATTGGGAGAAGTATGTTTCTTCCCTTAGATCCATCCATGTGAGAATCCATGATACAAAATATGAGTTATTGTCAGGGAATCTATCTAGGAGAGTGTATATGCCAAAAGTTGGTTATCAAACCTTAAGCATAGTCAATAAATCTGAACAACCAGTTCGATGATAAAAATTGCTTTGGAAGTTTAAATGCCCACTTAAAATTCAAAGATTTGGGTGGTTAATTCTTAAAAACAAGGCACTTACTTGGGATAACTTAAAAAAATGTGGCAAGCAAGGGTTGGGTTGGTGTATTTTATGTAAGGACAGCGATGAAACATCTATACATTTGTTCTTGCCTTGTCCTTTGATTTGGCAGGTATGGAAGTAATTACAGTCTTTAACTAGTTTGAAAGGGATATTGGAGTGGTGTATCACTCGATGAAGTCTTGAAGCCATAATGTTTGAATATTGTTGTAAAAAGATATAAAGTATTTCCTTTAATTGTGGCTTAGGGGATATGGACAATCCATAACTCTCAAATTTTCAAAGGAAGATATATACCTCTTATTCAATGTGTTGCGCTGAGCATCATCGTTATCAAATGGTCTGTGTAGATCACTAAAGATAAGCTAAGAAGACAAATCTCCACTTAACATATTGATAAATCGAGCTGTTGGGCCTATTTTGATGGGTCATGCCAGGGAGATCTTCCATGATACGGTGTTGGTGGTGTACTTTTATTTTGGAAAAATGACTATATAAAGTATAAAGTTGGTTTGGGAACTTGTACCAATAAGCTGGAAAAACTAAAAACTCTTGTAGTTTGTAGTGGTCTTGTGATCTTAATGCTATTTGTAAAAAGAAGTTTGTAAAAAAATACAAATATTCAAAAACTCTCTTTTAATCATCAATTGGATGAATGGAACCGGTTCCTTTAACAATTACAGTATTTGACCAATTTTCAAGAAGATTCAAAATGCCAAATCTATTTGTATCATTTCCTTAGCAAATGTGGAAGTCAATGGTCTTTCGAAATATGGTTTGCATATCGACAAAGGGATTTGGTTCATCATGGAGGATGTGGATGGGTAGGAAATCAAATGATTCCATAATCCTTTTGTTTAGATTCAACGCTTTATTTCAATCTTAAAAATTGTAAAATTAATGGTGTGTTTATTTTGGATGATTTTATTGATATTAATGGAGATATAAATAGATCTTATTATTGTGATATTGTATTGGATCTTATATAGATCTATTGATAAAGCAGACATTATAGCCCTTTAGATCTATTAATAGAGCAGACATTATAGCCCTTTTTGAAATTTCTTCATATTAAAAGAATGTTGAAAATGTGACATTTTATTCACTCACAATATGTAATTTTGTTAACTTATAATAAAATAAGAATGTTGTGATATTGTATTGGATCTTATATTATAGCTCTTTTTGAAATTTCATATAAAAAGAATGTTGAAAATGTGACATTTTATTCACTCACAATATGTAATTTTGTTAACTTATAATAAAATAAGAATGTTGGAAATGTGACATTTTATTCACTCATAATAAAATTATATATATAAAGAAAAAAAGAAAGAAAGAGAAAACAACTTATTTCATTTGTTAGATAAAAAAATGGGACTCTCAAGTGTTGCTTTTTTTAATGCTATATTAGAAATGAAATATTATATACATTTTAAGATTGTTGAAATAACATTCTTATTTGATAAAATATATTATCATCATTTTTTTCCACCATTTTTATATTTTAGAATATAATTACTTTTTCATCACTTTTTTATATTATGTATTAGTGTAAAGAAGAAAATTAACATTGCTAAAATAAGAGCAAACTCTCACGAGCTTCATAATGGAACAATGTGTTGAACAAATCTTAAAATGCTATGGGTCGAAAGAATTTGTCATCTTTGTGACACTAAGAGGGTTGAAAATGAAAAACACTTTCTCTTAAAATGTTTTGTGTACACCTACATTAATTAGATCTCAATTTCAAAATATTTGTTACAATACTAACTTTCCTAATCTTTTAACTCAATAGAACTATAATGATTTATGACTACTTCTCTTAAAGCTTTTCAAGTACAGAGATAAAATTCTAAAGCAAACAAACTAATCCCTTACCTTTTAAGGTTTGATAGACCAATGTTGATCTCAAAATGGGCATTAATAACCACCACCATCATCATAATATTTAATGTTTTAAAGAAATGTGTCATAAATAAATTGCCACCACCATGAGGCCATAAATAGATATTTTAAAATATCTTCTCATAAATCAACATTTAAAAAAAATGCAATGTTAAATGTAAAAAATATCAACATTGATGGTAATGGAGTAAGTACGGGATAATGAAAATTACCAAAGTATGTTTTCTTAAGAAGCACATTCTCTAAAAATCTTAAAACAAACACATATAGTTGTTTGTGTACTAAAAAAACACATTATCTAAAACCTTAATCACAACTCAAGCACATATAGTTGTAGTAGTTAAGTTTGGTCCATCATCCTTAGGCTCATGGTCAAGCATATATGGTTGTTGTAATTAGGTTTGGTTCATCATCCTTAGGCTTGGGTCAACTTTGATAACTGGTAGCTTTCATCCATCACCTTCAATTTGTTCCTTTGATAATTTGGCCACCTTAACTTTGACATGGTTCGTCAAAATAATTAGTGACTTTCATTCATCGCTTTCAATTTGTTCTTTTAATAATTTGGTCCTCTCAGAAATGATCAAGAGGTTGCAAAGCACCTTATCATCCAAATGTAATCAAGGAACTTCATTGTGTTGACCACATGATCAACTTTAACCATGATTTCTTCACATATGAACCTACATTTTTACCCAATGGCAAGGCTCATAATGAGTCAATCCTCGATAAAATATTTGAAAAAGCTTTCACAAACACAATCAAAATTATTTTAGCAATACACAAGAAAAAATACAATTCTAAAATAAAACAAGTAGGTGATTAAGATCTATCATATACATATGTTAAGAAGAAATGACAATATTCTACCTATACTAATCTCGAGTCATCAATCATGATAACACATCGTTATCAAATTTGGTAGTTTTTAAAGAAAAAATACAATTCTAAAATAAAACAAGTAAGTGATTAGGATCTATCATATACACATGTTAAGAAGAAATGACAATATTCTATCTATACTAATCTCGAATCATCAATCATGATCGAATTTGATAGTTTTTTAAGATAAACATGAGGATTATAATAATTGAAAGAGCTTATCAATCAAATCAAATATATAAAAGTATATAAGACAAATTTTATTGTATCGAAAAAAGTGAAATGCTCTTACAATAGTGGGACAAATGTTTATATAAATACACGATAAGTGATATTTATGAAATAAAATAAAAGTTATTGTGTTTAATGCGAAAAATAAAGAAAAAATTAACTTATAAAAAATATTATATTGAAAAGGAAATTAATAAATTATTCTTAATATTTAATCTTTTAAACATAATAACAAAATCAACATTTTAACAATTTGTTCATCTCAAAATTTCTTTTAAAATTGCAAAACACCTAATTCTTTACCCAATGAAAAAACTCATAATGACTTAATCATTAAAAAATGACTTAAAAAAACTTCAACAAACACAATCTAAATTATTAAATGAGATATAAGAAAAAAAGTACACTCACTCAAATAAAACAAGTAGGTGATTAGGGTCTATCATATACATATCTCATAGAAAGATGTCAATATTTTCCATATATTAATTTCGAGTCATCAATTATAATAATACGTCATTATAAAATTGGTAGTTTTTA
>ML793141.1:77120-121069 GCA_009831015.1 Picea engelmannii
ATATATAATTTTAATTTGTTTATTTTAAATATTTATTTATTTATAAAAAAATTGATTTTATAATAAAATATTATTTATAATAAAATTTGTTTTATTTAATATGTTTTATCATTGTTTAATTAATTCTAATATATTTAATTTTAATTTGTTTATTTTAAATATTTATTTTTTAAATTTTTTAAGAGAATGAGTGACTTATGTGCTTTTAACATTAAACAATATATTTTGTGAAATTATATGAAATTTTCATTATTTCCTAGTTATAGTGGGTTATTATTGGATTTGCATGTTTTATTTATACATTTATTTTCATTCTATTTAAAAAAGTGAGATGTTGGTATAGTTTAGGGTGGGAGAGATTTTATGTCATATATGTGTATAGGTAATGTTTTTCTTTTAAATAAAAAAGTTTGTATTACCTCAAGATGTAAAAAAAGTGACACATGTCTGAATATACATTAAAACTTGCCACCTGTTCTATCAGATGTATGGAAACTAGAACAGGTGGCATGTATTGTTTATGAGCAAACTGGTAGACCAGAGTTTGTTTTCAACAAAATTTGTCTGTAAATGCATTCTAGCTAAAACTGAAAATCCAACAGTAAAGAAACTAGATATGAGGCAAACATGGACTTTCATCATGGCGAACTGTGAAGGAAAACAATTGAAAGCATGTTGGGCAACGACTCTTCGCAGGCTCGCTTGACAATGAAACAAACAACATGTCCAGGCGCCTGCTAAGTACATGTTGGTTGTGAAACTCTTCAACCAAATATTGCCTCATCTCAAAGATCAATACTAAATGGTCCTATGTAAGATTGCGGGAACTGGGCACATCGTGGCACCCCAAGGTTGGATGAGCTTGCTCGCATGTGTGCAGCTCTCGATGGGTCTCCTCCTCGCCCCAACTGTAGTCCCAATTTGTCCCGGGTGCTTCATTATGCGGTCCACTAACATTGGGTGCTATGCCTCGCTTGAAGTCGTCCTGAATTTGTGGTGGGATTTCCTCCTCCACCACACAACCTCCCATGGAAACCTCGAGAAAATTCAAGTGGAGGTTAGTGCCAATTGGTTCGGTCTACTCCATGGTGTTCTCCTCCCAGTTAGGAGGAATATCCTCCTCCACTATACATCATCCATAGTTTAGCTCATGGTCAGGAAAATGGGGCGTAGGTTGGGCATCATCGCGCCAACTTTGGTCGGAATAAGGATAGCGAACATAGCTCCTCCCTAGAATGGGAGAACGAGAAGGAGGGCTCGTGCGTCGGTGTTGTCTTACCAGACTTTAGTAGGTCGACCTGTGCTTGGACTTACCTCTCTCATGGGGCATGGAAAAGTTGTACTCGAGGGGCGTAAAATTGACAGAGGAGATGAAGGGAAAGATCATCGTGGGAGGAAGAAAATTGACATAGGATCGACTCGCTTGGATGGATAATGCAGGTGGATAATGTAAAGCCGAGGGAAAATTCTGGAAATAAGAACCACATCCAGAGATTACCTGTGTGATGATGAGAGACATGATAGTTTGGGGTGCCATGAATGCCGAGGTGATGCTGCCTTGTTGCATCGTACCAGTTCCAGATGGTCAAGCTTGGTGCACCATTAAACCTTCCTCACTGTCCCAATGCACTAACCTCTTGCCTGAGTGAATGCTAGGCATTGTGAGTTGACAAAGGGAGAGGCTGGCGGTGAGGGGCTTTAACTGCACTCATTGCCAGGGTGCCATGTATCATATGCTCGACAGGTGTCACCCCATCTGGGGGATGTGTATAGGTAATGTTACTTAAATGACATTTGATGTTTAGTGTAGTAAAAAAGTTTATATATATATATATATATATATATATATATATATATATATATATATATATAAACAAACTTCTATTGGGTGTAAATATATTTTGGCTTCGTAACTAATGTTTATAAGTATTAGGTTAATCATATGGTGTAAATAATTTGATAAATTTTAATCGTATTAAAGATGTTGATATCGAGAAAACTTGATCAAAGTTTACAATGTCAATCAACTCATCGACTATAAGTAGAGAGAGTCATGAAAATGACATTTTAGACATTATTGTTATGTGATTATTCTTATACTTTGTTGATATATATTATTGAGGGTGTTGGATTCATAGTACTCAATAGTAGGGATTAAACCCAAGGACGAGGCTCAATTAGACTCCTCCTTGTTTGGTCTAGAATAATCCTTTGGGTTAATGGTTTGAAAACTGTTTGATGGGCTTTAAGAGTTTGTTCTATTTTGTTCTTTTTGTTTTCTTTTAGTGTTTTATGTTTTATTATTGTCTACGAAGTGAACTAAAGAGTTTAGGGGATCCCGTGTTAAGGATAAGTTGTTGGCATAGTCGATGAGAAATATTTAAGGGTTTTGAGGTTCATGTAGAAACAATTCTACTATAAACACATTAACTGACAAAAATTTTCCAGGAAACAATCTACTAATTTATTAGCATAAAGGAATAAATTTATAACAACAAGATAGTCATAAATAATTCCACAATATCCCATGTCACAGAGAATGAAAATTGACTAATAAAGAAAAATAAACACTTTCATTGAAATTATCCAACAATTCATTTGAAAAATAATATAACTTAACAGTATCAAAATTCTTACTAGATGTCTGTAACATTTACACAATTGTAGAATAGTCCACGATGATGAGTAAACACACACACATATTTAGTAAAATTCCTTGTCTTGTCCCGAACTTCTGAGTTAAGCTTCAAAAATAATTTTCAACTGTAGTAATCCAAAATTTGTTTTACAAATCATCGACCTTTGTTCTTTGGTCGATCCCTCTATTTATTAAAGCTTTCTTTCTAAACATAGTAAATTCCTTCATACAAAATTGAAATGTCTAAAAAGAAACTTGCATGCTAAGACGACTCGTGTGAACTACATGTCTTGTTAGTTGCATGCTTGCCATCATAGGCCACCCATTGAGCAAATAAATCCTCACATGTATGCATGTAAGGAAATCAATGTTGATCCATTGGAAAACTGAGGGTTTCCCTCATCTTTTTGAATTGTTGCATGCATTTCCCTACCCTCATAATCAACCACTCTAGTCTATCGACCGTCTGGAATTTGGTGATAAAAAACTTCCCCATGTGGCCACGTTCCATCGTGGCGATTCCTTTGATTTCCTCCTCATATTTTTGATCACTTTCCTGAAATTCAGACATTACTTCCTCCAAACCCCGAAAATCCTCCGGTGACTCAAAATTTGGTAACTGGAGATCAATCATTGCTTTATTGATATTTTCCCATGATTTGAGGCAAGCCAACCATTGTTCCTCCATTCTAATTTTCAGCTTGATGGATAAACTCACCAAGTACTCCACAACTCCATGCAACCTCGTTGTACTATCATCCGTTAGAATTTAGATGTCGTGGTCTTCCCCACCTCTGACCTTCTGGATTTCTCTAATATACTTGATTTGATCCATGACTCTGGCTCCCTTTTTGCTCCATTTGAGCATTTCCTGATAATACACACAATAATAAGGTTTCATCTTGCTATTCTGCAACCTTTTAAAAAATGTATCCCTTACTAACTTATATTTGATGTGCTCCTCTAAAAGATCTTCCTTTAGAATTATATAGTTTCAATGTGTTTAGTACACAACACACCCTTCTAAAATTTTCTTTAATTTTAGGGTACCACTTTATTTTGACTATTCAATATTTTCTTGTTTTGCTTTTTATAGACTTCACAACAAATTTTCTTTAAGTTTATGCATTTTTATTTTCTTTGCATTTTTCAAAAAAATTCATTAAACCCTGAGGAAACCTCATGAATTATTTGAGAAAAGAAAAAAAAAACTTGAAAAAGAAATAAAATCACAACTTTCTCCAAAAAGTGTCGATTAACTCATTGGTGGTTTGGGCCGAAAGAAGAGGCAAATTGATTTACTTGAAATCCCAATGCCAATGAAAAACCTTATGAGAAATTGTTGATGAACCATTGGGCATTGGGGGAATCGAGTGATTGTTAAAACGAAATTGTCAAAGATTTCACTGATCAACGATGAAGCCATCATGCATCGACATAATCTGTTGGAGTCTTAAATAAAGAGGGTTAACATTTCTTTTGATTGTCAATGGGTCATCGACGTTGGAGATAGTTACACAAAGACTAGAAGCAACAAGCAAAAGATTCCCTTGATCGTCGATGATCCATTGACATTGTTGGAAATCATACAAGTAGAGAACATAATAAGCAACAAACCTTTGTCGATGCTCATGACCCGTTTTTGTTGAAGAGTGAATCCTAGTCATTCGAGCATGGGTAAGGATGGATCATGACCGATGAAATATTCGGTGTGAACTATATCGATTTTTAAGGCCGTACAAGATCCACACGATTATGCCACATCAACTTCCACATCACATATCGTACAAGATCTACATCATTCCACCAAATCACCTAACACATCACTTGCCACGTCGTCGTACAACTCCATGTCACCGAAAATGTCAAAGAATTTCTCTAATCGTTGATGAACTATCGACATCGACGAAAATCTTATGAGTTGGGTGCGATGAGAGTAACACACATCCGTTGATGCTAATGAAACAATTTTTCATAGTGTAAATATTAATCGTCCGATCATAAGCAATAATAGATCCTGACCATTGGTTCTCCCACATGAACTGTTCTCGAAGAGAGAAAAACCCATTTGGTATTTTTGTGATAACCTTTGATCTCGAACTCCATTTGAGGCATTCCTTACATCGTTAGAAAGATATCATAGATATATATAACTTTTTAGTTATGAGTTTTCCTTAATTATGCGTTGTTTGTTTTAGAGTTGCAAAAAAAAGTAAATCGGGCTCAGGGATGCGACTTGAATATTTTATTTTAAGATCAATGAATTGCTTTATTTGACAAATTTGTTACTAGAAGATATTTTTAGTTCTAATATACATTTGTATGGTCTAGGTACAAGCAAGGGAAATCATATAGCATGGTGAGAAGGATTTCAATGTTGTATGTGACCAACTGGTAGATTTTCGTTAGTTGACAAACAAAGCATGAGAGAAAATCTAGAGGGATTGTTGACTAGGCACATGACCATTCCAATTTTAGCAGTGGCTAATTACTGAAGATTGAAGAACAACTTAGTTGGAGTTCGTTGTGCCTAAAATAGAAAAATCATATTTAAAGATGCATGCACGAGATTTCCAAAGAAAGAATAGCGAGGCAAATGATTTAATTAGGGAAATATTTATGAGATTGAGCATGCATGAATTGAAGATTTTAGTCAACTGGAGATGTGGTTGATGCATAACCTTTTGTATGACTATCTTATCAATACTTTTGTTCACTAAAGATGTAGATCGCATGGATTTTTACACAACCGTTTTGTTTTATTCCATAATTGGATTATTTTAATCTTATAAATAAAGAGATTGACCTCTTAGAAAAGGCCTTTGATATCTGGAGCGATTTCAAGAGGATTGTAAGCGAAGAATTATTTCAAGACTCAATTCAGAAATTTTTTTGGAGTCAAGGAACATTTTGGCTGAAGATTTTTCTTAGTATTAGTTATTATTTGTGGATTATTCTGCCCTTGAATTAATGTCACATGCATCTAGTAAGTATTTCAATTATGCTAAGTTATCATGTATGATCGAATAAATTTCTAGGTGTTATCTTAATTATTTATTTATTAATTAGTTTAACGATTTTTTTTAATCATGGTTTCATTATTTAGCACATTAATAATTGTAGAATTATTTTTGTAATCATTGATGGAGTAGATAACGAACTCTTGTGTGTTTTTTGGGAATATCTTGGTAGCTATATCTTTCTGTAGAATTATTTCGTAGAAGAACAAATTACAATTACAAGGCTATTTCTAGCCATTGTTTCCAAGAGTTATATTCTGGGAGTAGAGGTTTCTCTTTCTGCGTTTTATGTTTCATAAGGGTGATAATGTAGTAATACTTCTTGATAGAATTATTTCTTTGAGATCTCAAAGTTGTTGGTTACTTTCATTGATTGTTCTTGAGGCTTATCCTTGTTGAAATATTGTAACTTCGAAGAATATTCTACCTAAAAGGGAGTGTTGAATATTATTATTATATTATATTTATTAATTAGGCCCTATTGTTCCTTTGTAAAAGTCAACCATTTTGTGCCTTAATTAAATGTAAATTAAGAGGGTAAAGTGGCAGGTCGGCCTAGACCTAATTTTAGGTTGGCCAAACCACTATTTATAAGGGAGGCCAACACCTCGTTTGGACACACTCACCAACTAGCTCTGTAATGCACAAGTCTTGGAGCAGAACATACTGCAACTGGGGGTGACGTCAAGGAGGGTTTTGGTCTATGTCTTGGTATCTCTTAGTTAAGTAGTGCACTACTCTTTCCTAGTGAAGTAGTAGAGGAGGATCTTCTGCTTTGTTTCTGGTCTATCTATATTGAAGAAGTTTTGCTGGGTTTTCTTCCCCATGAGGGTTTCCCAGGATAATTTGTGTCTCTATTGTTTCTATGATTGCCTCTCTTTTAGTGATCTTATTTACACAATTAATGTGCTAAATGATTGTAATAATAAAGAAGAACCTTAATTGCTAGTTGTATAAGTAAAACATAAACATGGTGTCAAAGCAAACCTGAAAGAGACCGACTCACAGTTTATAAGAAGTGACTAGCCTCAACGCACCCTCTCCAAAATCTAGTTTTCAGTATTGCAGCTGCTACAAAATTAGGGTTTGGCATAAACCCTAAGTGTGACGTTTTCCCTATTTAAGGAGGACGTTTGGAAAAGTAACCACATATAGGAGCTCGCCCTAGGAGGGCACATCTATTCCCTAGATCATAATTCCGAAATTTGAAGTTTGAAAAATTAGGGTTTCCTCATAAAACCCTAAGTTGCAGTTGCAATTTTAGTTGAAGTACCAGTTGCAGTATCGGTTGCAGTTGTAGTGCCAGTTCCTTCATGCCAGTTGCAGTGCCAACACCAGCTGCAGTAACAGTTGCAGTGAAAGTTTTTGTGAAGTGTTGGGACTGATTTTTATTGTCCTAGTGCGCCTTACCCTAACAAATATCCAACTAACTTTAAGTTACAAGTTGAAGGACCTTTGAAGTTTTAAAGATTCGTTATTGATTTCCGTTGCCATCGGATGGTGCCAGTACCTGTCGATGTTGTTAGAGGTATGTACTTACATATGTTCAAACTGTATGATTGTTCTAAAGGGTATTTGCAAAAGAAAGGATATTTTGTCTAAACAACAATCGTACATCCAAAAGGATCTCAAATCGATCACATTCAAAGGAACAATGCACCCCAAGTTTCATTAATTTGACATGCCTCTATTTGTTATGGAATTATTGTGATCTTGTGAAAATCTAGGTTGTATTTTGATCTGTTGAAGTTACGACTAACATACTAATTATTGGTCAAAATTAAAATCAAAGTATTAGATTGATTAAAGTTGAGATTATAGAGTTTATTCTCTAACCCAATTTTCTGTCAAGAAAACATATTATCTTAGTACAAAGGATAGTTTGAAGAAAATACTTGTCATATTGAGCGAAGGACACTCATAGGAAAAACAACGCACTCATTCTTGAGGACAAGAATCTAGGTTCCAGGTTTGATTGATTAAATTGATAAGATTCAAATTTACACATATCAAGTTTGATAACTGCTAAACACTGTAGTTGTGATAGCAATCTTTGAAATTTTTTATTATTGAATACTTGGTAGCATGTGAGCATTATTGAGATAAATGCTTACTGTAATCATTTACTAGATATAACTAACATCTCCTCTAGGAGAAACTTCTTATTTTGTTTCTAGGTTACCATGGAGGAATGATTGATCACAACACTAGAAGAGCGTTTCTCTCATTCCTTATTATTGTATTTCTTACTTTTTACCCTTGTTTCAGGCAGGTCACAAGTGATAACCCTGAGGAGCTACTGTGATGATTTTTCTCACTATTGTTTTTATTATTATTATAAAGAGTATTATTCTTGTCTATTGTTTCTCCCTTGTTGCTCTTGTTCCGGGCAGGTCACAAGTGATAACCCTGAGGGAGCTATAGTGACGGTTGCAGGAGGAAACATATTAGATGAGACATGGAGTAGACTATCCAAGTTGTATACATGACCGTATACATCCATGTACCAAAGAAGAAGAAGCTACTTTTTCTAGATACACAACATCTAATATGAAGACAGATCATGAGGATAAAAAGGCTCCAAAGATAACAAAACAAATCCCTCTAGTGAAGTTGATCACTCTTTAGATCATTAGGAAGAGTTAGTAGATCCAAAAGGGCCTAACCAGAATCAAGGAAGTAACCAGGAAGAGACCAACATGGTCCCATAACACTTTGCAGGACACAAATCCATATAACATTGATGTGCCATATCAGAGGGAGCAGATGGCTCCGAAGATTGTATAGACTCATAAGGAGTCAAGCTTCAGAGGGAGCATGGAGACTCAGAGTGAGCCTGATCTCAGAGAGGATCAGATGGGAAAAAGAGATGTCTTCTAGGACGGACATACAGATTCCATGAGCTGAGAAGACTAGATCATAGCTTCAGAGACTTCTAGGAGATATGAAATCTCCTGGGAAGATTCCCTTGTTTCAGTGACATAAGAGGAAGCTAGTTAGAAGGACTGGAATATGGATTTTTCCTTGAGACTAGAAGGGAAGTCGATGGTGACTTCCAAGATTGATCTAACATATCAAGAATGTTTCATATAACAATATAAAGATGTACAAAGCCTAATTTGTGTCTACAGGATTCTCCTAGCAAGAGGGAGAATACTAGGACGAGACACTTGCTCCAGTAATCGAAGAAATAGTTCCAGTGTTCATGAAGACAACCAAAACAACTATGATTCTGATACAATATGAGATTCAGAGGGAGAAGTCCATGTATTTGATTTTGAGTTTCCTCCATGAAAGAAGAAAATCTACCTTCAGTATCAATCACTCTCAGTTTCAGATGAAGCTATTGCCATGATAGAATAAAGGAGCTACTCTCAGAGTTCAACAACTACAGTGAGAATAAAATAGTCATTCTCAGCTTCAGAAATAGCAGTTGCAGGCGCAGAGTCCCGGTTCCAGAAGAAATCGTTGCATAAAGAGTAGAGGACATTCTCTTAGGCAGTGAGACAGATAATGCTTTGCATAAAGCACATAGAACCAACAATTGATTATGCAGGTTGAGTTGCAACTGAGCAAGTGTACCGGGTTGGTACAATGTGATGTGAAAATTTGGTTTCGAAATACAAGACATGAAGACTCATGTCTGCAAGTTGAAGTAAGCTCCAAAAACTTGGTATGGTAGGATCGATAGTTTTCTGATGAGCTTGGGATTTACCAAGAGTAAATTTGATCCCAACCTTTACTTCAAGATTGAGAATGATGAACCAATTATATTGTTGTTATATGTGGATAAATTATTCTTGACAGATGAAGAAAATTTCATCACATATTGTAAGAAGAAGCTTGTCGCTGAATTTGAAATGAAGGACCTAGTCCCGATGCACTATTTCTTAGGTCTTGAAGTATGGCAGAGCCCAGAAGATATTTTCCTTACTCAAGGAAAGTATGTTGTGGAAATTTTGAAGAGATTCGACATGATGGATTGTAGAGCCATGTCCACTCCCAAGGAGATGAATCTGAAGTTATTGACTGATACTTCGTCAAAAATAGTTGATGCTACTCTATACAGACAGATGATTGGTTCGTTGATGTATTTGACGAATACTAGACAAGATATATGATTTGTTGTGAACACCTTGAGTTGGTATTTGATGGAGACCAGATGTGTTCTCCTTGTAGCTGTAAAGTATGTGATGAGATACCTTAAGGGTACGTTGGACTATGGACTCTGTTATACTGGAGATTGTGACTTCAGATTGTATGGCTATACTGATTTAGATTGGGTTGGAAGTGCTTTAGACAGAAAAAACACTTCATGATGTTGTTTCAGTTTGGGGTCAGCCATGACTTCGTGAAAAAGAAGAAATCAATCCAGTATTTCTCTCAGTACGATAGAAGCAAAGTAAATTGCAGCATGCTCCGCCAGTTGTGAAGCCACATGGCTTCGGAAGTTGGTGACTGGTCTATTTGACCTAAAGATGGATGCTACCGTGATCTTTTGTGATAACCAGAGTTGCATAAATATGTCAAAGAACCCAATGTTCCACGAAAAGATGAAACACATTGAGATCCGGTACCACTACATTCGTGACTTAGTATAGAAGGGAGCTATGAATCTTCAATATGTTGGCATAGATGAGCAGGTAGCAGATGTGTTGACTAAGCCTCAGTATTGTGTGAAGTTTGAGTACTTTCGAGAGAAGCTTGGTGTAGTCCGAAAGGACTTCCTTTCAAAAGGGGGAGTGACGTTGATGATACTTTGGTATCTTGACCACCAACAAGGAAGCTCGTTAGGATTTATATCCTAGGGGATCGATCATCCCTGGACAGATCCCGTAAGGTCTGAATGGACGGTCTATCGGAGTTCATGTGTATGTATATACTTGTTGTGATCAATAGTGTGGCAAATTGTTAGGATTTATATCCTAGGGTATTTTATTATCCCTTGACAGATCCCATAAGGTCCGGATGGACGACCTGTCAGAGTGCCCACTGTTGGCTCTGTTGTTGTTGATGCTCCTGTCTCATTTTGTTTCCATTGATGTTGTTTTTCCAACTTCGTGTTGTTGATGTTGATGTTCTAGCTTCATGTTGTTGATGATGTTGATGTTCCAACTTCATGTTGTTGATGATGATGATTTTACTCCAACTCTGCTCTGTTAGACCACTGAGAGGGGGGGTGAAGCAGTTGTTACCATGCTTAAACAATTATGCCCATTTTAAACTCATTATAGAACAATCAATGATGATCACAATAATTCAGGGAAGTAAACAATAGAGTATTCAACATCAATCACACACATGAAGTATACAAAAACAAATATTCCTGAGGAAACTCATAAAGGGAGAAAACCTCTTCTTTTTCGAATGATAGGCAGTCTTTTTATGTTCTGTACATCATCTATCTTTGAGCACCAACTCAATGTGAGGTGACCACCTTTGTTTTACAAGATGCAACTTGTTGAGAGCACGAACTCTCTGGTTTCTCTAGCACCCACTAGAAAGAAGCACCAACTCCCTGAGTGTTCCAGCACCAACTGGATAGAAGCACCAACTTCCAGTGACACAGGCACCAACCTGTACAACAGAAAACAATAGTTCTCCCTTGCACCACCCTACTATCTTGGTTTTTCTGGCTACAACCAGATGGAAGTTACAACTCCCTGTGTTCAAGCACCCACTTGAAACTCTGAGGACTCCCTAACACCACCCTACCACCCTGAGATATAAATATTTGCTTTCTGAAATTTATTACAGTGATACAGTATTTATCAATGGTTTACCGGTCTCATCACTGTTCGGCTACACTTCTCTGCTCTGCATGCATCAGTGTGTTCATGTTCACATCTTCTTGCGCTTAAGTTCTCGTACAGTGTGTTGTTTTCACTATTTCTGCTCTGTCCAACTTATGTTCTTCATCTCTGCATCGTTCACGCTCTGTTCCTGCTATCTCCTTGATCACACACAGTTCAACTTGTGTTACCGAGAAACAACAACCTTTCTCTGTCACGACATTTTTCTTTTATTCCTTCTCTCATCATCCGTTACACTCTGCATCTCCAACGCTCAAGTTGGGAATCTAAAAAACGCTCAGGAGTCATGATTCCAATGCTCAGGAACAATGATTCAACCGCTTAGGAACAATTATTCAGTTAGTGTAACTGAATCGTAACTGATCAAGAAATCACGAGATGAAACAACAACCCTTTGATCAGATTCTGTTTGGTCAATGCCGTTGGATTATTCACGCAGAGGAATTTATTACTTTTCAATGCATAGCCTTCGATGTGGAGCCTAGCAGCACTATCTCCTTCCCCTATCTTCTGTTGATGTGACCTTGGGCGATGGTCTCACGTGACCATGTGATTGCGGGTGCAAGCTCTTTTCTCATTAGCCCCCTGTCGCATGTGACCTCGAGCTACGTTCTTGCGTAAGTGAACGATTGCAGGCACGTCCAAGAGTGGTTTGGGATCAACCACTTTTCTCCCTGAAATCCACCTCCAGCTGCCATGTACCCTTTCTCCAAAACCGTGGTTTCAATTGCGGCCCGCCCTTAACTTTTTAAAGTTTGTGCACCTTCAATCCCTGCAATGTGACGGGACCATCGATCTCACGATCTTGACAGTGCTCCTGAACTGACGGATCAGATCTAACCTTCTTAATTCAACGGTTGTGATCTATTTCGTGATCCAGGCTTCAGGAGTTTCAAATCTCAAACCCTGCTTTCCTCCATACGCCAATCTTCCAGAGTCGATGATCTGTGGGCACCTATCCTTCTTAATCGACGACTCAGTCTCTACTTCAGTAATTTGACCTTTCAACCAGATCAATGGTTCTGCGGCCCCTTACTTGATTCAACGATCGAGATCTCCTTTGCTACTCCGGGCTTCAACGATCTCAATTCTCAACCTTCACGCTCTCCTAGAACGATTTTAGTCGGAGTCCACAGATTCCTGCCATGTGTCCTCCTAAAATCAACGGTCCTTGTTCACTTCGGGACTTCGACCTTCGACAATTTCAAACCCTTCTCCTTCGTGTTTTTCCAAAGTAGTTTCTCCCGGAGTCAACGATCTATTGACACATACCCTCCTGTACGATCAACGATCATAAGTGACTTCGGCCCTTTGAGACTTTAGGTTGATCGCTGCTTCATTCTCCTCTGGAGTGGTCACCTGCTAAATAAGTCATAGACGGTGGAGACCGCTTGCTGTCAGTTAACACTTCCACTTACATTGTCCTTTCACTGTACTAGATCAACGATTGAGAATGCACTCAAAGTGATCTTTAGATTGGACGACTCATGTCCATTTCAAGACTTCGACGTTTGGGACTTCGGGACTTTCGACATCTGCTAGTGGTGAAGCTCCCGAAGTAAAACTCTCGGAGTGACGTGGCACAAGCCGAGTGTCTGCCACGTGTCACTTAGATTCGTGATTTGCACGTACCTGAAATGTCGATTTCAGCTTGACACTTGTCATTATCTGACTGTGCCACGTGTATTTGATGACGTGGGTGAGACGTGTAGGCAATGTAGTGGAGTGTGACGTGTAGCGGGTAGTGGAGTGTAACGTCGGAGCGCGGAGGTGGTATTTATGAGTTGTTTGGTGGTTTACTTGGAGGGGGGGTTAGGCGATAAGTGGTAATGAGCGAGGGGGGTTCGAGTTGATAGGAAGGTGACATGTATGAGGGTCCCACATGGGAAATACCACCAACTCCCCCACGGTTAAAGACAGAAAGGTTGGGGGGTTCGATATGCCCTGTCGACCATAGATCTGAGTGCCCGATTTTTAGCCGTTGAGATTAGTGCCCCCTTCTTCTAACTTATCCTGTCCTTCCACTTTAGAATGATCTGACGACTGAAATTTACTTCGGCTCTCCAACTCTCCAGACTTCGGGGATTTCAAATCTCAAACTTTGCTCCCCGTTTATCCTATCTGTCACTTAATTTGATCCGACGGTTGTGAAGACTCTCGAAGCAGATCTACGATCAAGTATTTTGATCCGGATCACGTTTATGTACTGCGTTTTCCCTTCTGAGATTTGATCTCTGCATATTGTTTGCTTCTCCTCCTGAGCTTATGCTTTTCTTGTTTGCCATCGTCGTTATTGTTCTTGCCATCAATGACAAGCACACGCTTCCTGTAAAACATGTCAACAATCTCCCCCTTTGGCATTGATGGCAACCCTAAAAGGCTGCACTATTCTGCTTAGACCTCCGACTGTAGGATCCAGACCACACCTTTTCTCCCCCTTTAACATCAATGTCAAAGAAAACATGCTCCCCCTAACAGGATGGACTCTCTTAGGTGAGAGAAGGGATGACACCCAGCTTCTTACGGAGATATTCAAATGGTGTCTTGTCTAGGGGTTTAGTAAAGATGCCTATAATTTGTTCTGTGGAAGGAATATAATTCAGTAGAACAACTCTGTTTGTAACCTGCTCTTTGAGAAAATGATACTTTATTGGTATATGCTTCGTTTTTTAACGGAGAACATGATTTTTCAAGACACTAATGGCACTAGTGTTATCATAGTGAAGTGGAATGGGATTAGTATAAGTTACCTTCAAATCTACAAGAGTTTGTATCATCCATAAGATCCGAGTGCAAGAAGTAGCAACAACAATGTACTATGCCTCTGTAGTTGATAATGAAATAGATCCATGCTTCTTACTAAGCCATGCTACTAATGAATCATCTAAGAATAATGCACCTCCACTTGTGCTCTTTCTCTCATCCGGACAGTTTTCCCAATCAACATCTGAATGTGAAGTTAATTGAAAATTCTAATTTTTAGGATACCAGAGACCATAAGTCATTGTACCCTTTAAATATTTGAATATCCTTTTGACAACTGCTAAATGACTTTGTTTAGGAGCAGACTGAAAATGACCTACCATTCCAACAACTTGCATTATATCAAAACGTGATGTTGTGATGTACATAAGACTGCCTATCATTGATCGATATGTTTTTTTGATCAACATCAGGTGAAATATCATCTATACTGAGCTTGCAACCAACCACCATAGGTGTACTAACAGGAGATGAATCTTCCATCTGGAACTTCTTCAACATCTCTTTCAAATAATTTTCTTGAGAGATAAATAGCCCTGCAGAACTCTGATTGATTTGTAAACCAAGAAAATATGACAATTTTCCTATCAAGGACATCTCAAACTCAGTCTGCATTGAATTAGCAAACCACTAAACTGAAGGGTCATTAGTGCATCCAAAAATAATGTCATCTACATAAACCAAAACAACTAATAAATCATCACCTTTAGACTTAATGTACAGATTACTATCAACAATACCTTTCTTGAACCCTTTGTCCTATAAAAATTTGTCCAGTCTATAATATCGGTCCATATAATGCCTTTTTCAACTTACAGACATAGTCAGGATTGAAAATCCTTCAGGTTGCTCCACATATACTTCTTCTAGATATCCATTAAGAAATGTTGACTTAACATCCATTTGATATACTTTAAAGTTCTTATGACATGCATAGACAACAAATATTTTGATGGGTTCCAATCTTGCCACTGGTGCAAAGGTTTCATCAAAATCTTGTCCTTCAACTTGTGCATACCCCTTACAAACCAATCTGGCTTTATTCTTAACAATTTGTCCTTGTTCATTCATTTTATTCTTAAACACCCATTTGGAGTCAATTACATTCTTATGTGCAGGTCTAGGAACAAGCTCCCAAGTATTGTTCTTCTCAATCTGATCCAATTCCTCATTCATTGATTTTAGCCAATTTACATCTTTACTGGCTTCATTAAAGTTTTTGGGTTCCACCATAGATATGAAGGCTATATGTGATTGCTCGATGTCTTTGATTATCCTTCTCTTGGTTTGTACACCTTTGTCTTTCTCACCAATTACCTGACTTGCAGGATGATTCTTTTGAGTAATTTTGGAGGAAGGATTTGATGTTGTCTGCTGATTTGAGTCTACCTGAGTATTTGTATCTTCATCTGACTTAGAGTCTTGTTTTTCAGATTCTTGGACCTGTTCATCTTCAACTTCAATTGTGTCCTCTGTAGAAGACTCAATATTTCTCACCTCTCTTACTGGGACACCTTCATCAACCTTTAAATCAATGCAATCAACTAATTTATACAAACTTTTATTAAAGCATCTATATCCTTTACTATTGGTAGCATATCCTAAGAAGATGCCTTCATTAGCCCTGTCATCATACTTGCCAAGGTTTTCATTATTATTTTTTATGTAGCACTTACTCCCAAAGACTTTGAAGTGTTTGATTGAAGCAGGTCTTCCATACCACAGTTCATAAGGTGTCTTGTCACTGTGTGGTCTGAGGTGGGCTTTGTTAAGAATATGGACTGCTGTGTGTATTGCCTTCTACCCAGTAGGTTTGACCAATGTTCTTCTCATTCATCATTGACCTGGCCATTTGTTGAACTATTCTATTTTGTCTCTCAACTACTCCATTTTGTTGTGAAGTTCCCGGGATTGTGTATTCTCTCTTGATTCCATGTTTATCACATAATTCCTTGAAATCACTTGACGTAAATACTCCTCTGTCTGATCTTACTTCCTTTAACTTGTTGCATGTTTGATTCTCAGTTAAAGCCTTAAATATTTTAAATTTCTCAAATGATTCAGCTTTTTCTTTGAGAAAAACAACCCAAGTGAGTCTGGAGTGATCATCAATGATCAACATGAAGTAGTTTTCCTTCCCTGTGCCTTCCTGTCTTAATGGTCCACATAAATCCATATGAACTAATTGGAGTGGTTTCTCTGTCGAAGTAGAGCTCTTGGATTTAAACTGTGTCCTGGTTAGCTTTCCTACTTGGCAGGGTTTACACACATAATCTTGTGGCTTTGATATTCTTGGAAGATCTTTTATTGCCTCAAGATTTTTGAGCTTGATTAAGTGGTCAAAGTTTAGATGTCCAAGTCTCCTATGCCATAACCAACTTTCATCATGTTTGCTTAGATGACACTCTTCTCTATCTTCTTTCAACACATATACACTATTATCTGTCA
The DNA here is from genome assembly GCA_009831015.1 of Picea engelmannii. Taxonomy (NCBI): domain Eukaryota; kingdom Viridiplantae; phylum Streptophyta; class Pinopsida; order Pinales; family Pinaceae; genus Picea; species Picea engelmannii. The sequence goes on from ML793141.1 coordinate 93,803, forward strand.
TTATGCCTTTAGCCACCACTTGTCCCGAGTTTACAGACTTTATCGTACAATCTTTGGAAGTGAACAACACTTCACATCCTCTGTCAAACATTTGACTTACACTGAGAAAATTATGTTTCAGGCCATCTACAAGCAGAACATCCTGGGCTTTTCCTTTACCATTACTTGAGCTCACCATCCCTTTACCCTTGATTTTACCTGGTTCATCATTTCCAAAGGTCACATTTCATGTTTTGCTTTTACTCATAGACATAAACTTATCATCGTCTCCAGTGATGTGTTTGGAACATCCATTGTCTATAGACCATGGGTCTTTTTGTTTTTGAGTTGAAAGTACTAGACCACATTTTTCACTTTGTATCTTAGAGGAAGGTTACAAGCATCTTTATTTTGAAAAGAAATTATATTTCATATTTTGTTTGGAATTTTATCTTTTATGCGCTTCCTTTATAATATGTGTTTTAATTTCCTTTTATTTTGTTGGCATTTTATTTATATGAAGGAAAGTTTTTTCATCATGTCCCTACGGGTCATATAGTGACAAATTATTATTCTTTTTTTTTGTTGGCTATACTATCCCTGACCTATGGGACTGGCTTGTGGCTGAGATGCCACGACCCAAGGGCATCTAAACCGTCAAAATCACTCGGGGATTGCACCCAACCTGGACCACACCCTCCCTTAACATGGATGGATTTGAGGTGTCCCCAGGGGTTTCGAACCGATGACTTTCACTTACGAAGTGCCTTAACAACACAATTCCTCACTGACTACTCTAGACCTCGGGGACTGGCAAATTCTTATTATTAATTGTGCATGCATTTTACCATTGTTTTCTGCTAACCTTAGTTTTTCTATGGTTTTTTTTTATAATGTGGTTGATGTGATTGAGGTTGAGGGTTTCATCCTACAAATATTCATGTTGAGGTCACAACACCCACGACCGCTGACAGGAGGCATAAACGCTTGGGTTCAACTTTGATAAATGTTAGCAAGGAGCATTAAGTCAATACGCCTTAAAATAATCCAGTCACAAATTTAATAATTCATATCGCTCTACTACTTCAAGAAAGTATGTAATCTTCATTATGCCAACAATACCTTTAACTACCATAAGATATGGTACATCTACCTCAGTCTTTGTGCCATGTCTTGTGAATCATTTCAAGAATTCCTTAGAGCTTATTAGCATTATCACTCTTGAACTTTCCCAAGCAACATCAAACAACCTTTAATAGAATATGTCAATGTTGCATATGTTATAATATTTCAATTCGGTCCATCCTTTGTAGGGCATTGTAAACCGATGAGGTCATTTTTAACATATGAAGTAGTGAGGTTTTCTATTACACCCTCTCCCTACTACACATCCACTACCTAATCCTCGACCTTAGCCTCGTCCTCCAACCCACCACTACTACATTAATGATTGTAATATATTTTCATAGTACATTGTCTATGAGTTACGTTCTTGACATACATTGTGTGCAGTTTGACATAGCTTTAGTATTGTTCTCACAAACAATGCACCCAAATTCATTTTTTTAAATTGTGTAGGCATGATATGTTATCCTGAATAGTAAAGCAATCACAAATCTCTTAATACAACAAGTGGTCAATCCTTACCTTGCGAACATTTGATATTTCTAGCTTATGTTGGAAGAGAGGACATTCTTTCTTAGTATGTTCAATGACAAAATAAATAACACACCAAGTTTGCTCTTGGATCTCCATTCAACTCCCAAATCACGAGTGCATCCTATAATCTATTTCTACCTTTTCTTATTACAATACAGATTTTTAAATGTTTGTGGATTGTGGACTCTTAATGCTCCTTTTAGTCTTTTAGTTAATATGTCCACAAACCATTTTCACTTTTTTTTCAATCTGAAAAGGGATCTAACTCGAGTTCTTTAATTCAATGAATATAATCCCAAACTATCTCATTGGAGGTTAGTATGATTTTTTCCAATTTCTACACAACCAAATGTTGTCCAAACTAATAGTAGATTCTCAATATGTCGATACAAACTATTGGCTTCTCTTTTTTTAAGTGTGTTTTTATTCTTTGTTAAATTTACAAACCAATCTAATATACACTCATTGACTTCTTGTAGCTCCAAACTATGCAACTTGTCAATGTTGACTTCTTGTAGCGTCGAGAGGTATTCCCACAAGAGGCCATGGTGTCAGACATGTGAGAATCTTTGCTTGCACTAGATCAACCTTTTGTTTTAGTGAAATTGACCTTGGAATGAGGCTAGGGTTTTATGGGAAAGTTGATGGGCTTTGTGGGTTTGTGTTGGGGTCTCACACCCACAAAGAGAAATAAAATATTCTAATTAATTGTTGAGTTTAGAAGGGGTTCCTAAACTCACTCATTAGACTCCTATATAAGGAGATGAGAAATTGTGACAAATCTCATGGTGACATAATGAAGTTAGCATAACTAAGTAAACACTTGTGCTAGGAGGCATAACGGTTCTATAGCCGCAAGTGATTGTGGCTACAAGAATTGACGATTTTGTAGCTGCAGGTGGCAGTGCGGTTGCTACAGGAAGTGACGCTTCTATAGCCGCAAGTGGCAGTTTGGTTGCTACAGGAAGTGCAAAATCACCACTTCCTCTAGTTACAAAATCACTTGCGGCGACAGAATCACCATGCCTCCTATTACAAGTGTTTACTCACTTATGCCAACTCCATTATGTCACCATGAGATTTGTCACAATCTCTCATCTCCTCATAGGTGCAAGTGGTAGTTCGGTTGCTATAGGGATTGGCGATTTTTTAGCTAAAGGTGGCAGTTTGGTAGCTACATGAAGTGACACTTTTGTAGCCACGGGTGGTAGTTCGGTAGCTACARGAATTGGTGGTTCTGTAGTTTGATGTGGAAGTTCAGTGGTTGCGGGTATTAGCAACAACAACAGATTTTGCTAAGGTTGGTTTATGGATTTGTGGATTTCAGAGGACAAGGTTCTCAGATTTTTGGTAAATTTTGTGTCAGCTGAGAGGGATACCTTTTTCCCTCAGAATTTCTAAGTTTGACCAAGTTACAGAACATAAATTTTGTATCTCATGTGCATTGATGATTTATCTTTGATCTTGATTGTTTCTGCTACTATAATTTTTAGTCAATAATTTCAGTATAAAATTGTTCAGTGATAACAACTAGGGTTTATTGTTTGATCACTAGGAAGTAATTTTCAAATATGAAATTAGTCACATAGACTTACATGTGAAAATTGACATGGTATCAAAGCAGAGGCTTTGAAGGAAGATAGGGAATCATTCCTTGAGACATAGTTGTGAAGATTTTTTGTTTTAAGCAGGTCACCATGGAGACTTGGTTAGTGGAACTTGGTGATAATGCCAAGTATGTGGTCAAGGGAGTTGCAACAACTTCGTTTCAGCCGAAGTCTGAAAATCCTCTCAAGATATGTGAAGTGTTGTATGTACCTGGACTGAAGAAGAACCTACTTTCTATCTCTGCCATGGAGGACAAAGGTTATGCAACGGCATTCATAGATGGGCAGGTTCTCGCTTGGCCAAAAGGATTGAGTCTTAGCTCAACAAAGGTCATTGGTACTCGTGATGGCAGTCTCTACAAGCTGACTGGTCAACCAACTCAGGCCCTGGTACATGATAGTGATAATCTAAGCGTGATTTGGCATAAGAGATTGAGACACTTACATCACTAGGCATTGTCACTATTAAGGAAGATGGTTACATGTCTTCTAGAGTTTGGAATTGAACACCAAAGAGTATGTAGAGGTTGTGCACTTAGCAAGAATGCCAAGGCTGCTTTTGCAAGCAGTGACAGTAGGTCCAAGGTGATCATGGACCTGATACATTAAAATGTGTGTGGACCGATGTCAGTTCCATCTGCGAGTGCTTGTCGGTATTACATGACCTTTATTGATGATTATTCCAAGAGAACATGGATCTTCTTCATGAAGAACAAGGATGAAGTCTTTAGTCGATTCAGGGAGTTCATAGCACTAGTGGAGAATCAAACAGGGAAGAAGAGCAAGGTTTTGAGGTCAAACAACATGGGTGAGTGTACCTCCAACGAGTTCAATAACCTCTGTAAGGACGCATGAATTAAGAGGGAGTTGAGAGTGCCTTTCAACCCACAACAAAAAAGGGTTGTAGAGAGGAAGAACCAAACCATAGTTGAGGTTGCCAAGGCAATGTTACATGACCAGGATCTACCCATGATGCTTTGGGCAGAAGCATGCAACACTGCAACTTATGTTCAAAACATGGGACCTCATATGATCTTATAGGAAAAGACTCCCGAGGAGACATTCACAGGACTGAAACTTGAGATAGGGCATTTGAGGATCTTCAGTTGTCCAATCTACATCTATGTTCCTAAGGAGAAGAGAACGAAGTTGGAACCTTCTGGGAAAAAGGGCATGTTTGTGGGATACATCAAGAATTCGAAGGTCTACCAATTCTATATTCCATGACAACAACATGTTGAAGTTAGTCGGGATGTCAAATTCGAGGAGGACTTGGCTTTTAGGAGGCCCTGTGAGATCACAACAGGTGGTGAGGAGCAGGAGACTCCAAAGATTGAGAAGAGTACAGGTCCATCCGGTACCGAGGAGCAACCCTCAGACCATGAGGAGTCAGAGGAGTTTGTGGATCCTCCTAGTGACAAGGACACGAGGCCTAGATGCTTAGAGATACTTTGAAGGATGCAGAGGGGCACACGACACCAAGATGCACCTTCATGGAGAGTAGGCCTCCACGGAGATTCTCCAACTATGTGGCCCTTATGAGCAACATCATTGATTATGAGCCATCTAGTTTTGAGGAAGAAATAGGCCAACACGTTTGGAAGGATGCCATGGAGGAGTACCAATCTATCATGAAAAACGATGTGTGGGACATAGTTCTGAGACTGAAAAGGAAGTCTATAGTGATTTCCAAGTGGATCTATAAGATCAAACATATTGCAGATGGCAGTATTGAGAAGTATAAGGCAAGGTTCGTGGCAAGAGGGTTCTCCCAAAAAGAGGGAGTGGAGAACGATGAGACCTTTGCTCCAATTGTCAAGTATACTTCCATCATGACAGTTATTTCTTTCGCTTCGGTTATGAAGTGGAAGATACATCAGATGGATGTGAAGACAACATTTCTCAATGGTGTGATTGAAGAGGAGGTATACATAGAGCAACCTCAGGGATTTGAGGTACACGAGAGGAAATCTCATGTGTGTAGGTTGAAAAAGGCTTTGTATGGACTCAAGCAAGCACCTAGGGCATGGTACTCAAAGATTGATGGGTATTTGCAGAGCTTGGGCTTCACCAAGAGTAACGCAGACTGCAACCTATATCTCCTATAGGTTTGTAAGGATCCTGTCATATTGGTGTTATATGTCGATGATTTATTGCTCACAAGAACTAAGAAGCTCATTATCGGGTGCAAGAAGAAATTAACTTTAGAGTTCGAGATGAAGGATATTGGACTGATGCATTACTTCTTGGGGTTAAAGGTGTGGCAGGAGCTAGGCGAGATCTTCCTCGGACATGGGAAGTATGCAGTTGAGATATTGAGTAGATTCGAGATGATGCTTTGTAAGTCCATGACTACACCTATGACCACCAATATGAATTTGTTGGGGGCTTCAGATTCAGACTTGGTGGATCCCACGATGTACATGAAGTTGATTGGCTCATTGATGTACCTAGTTAATACTAGATAGGATATTTTTTTTGTTGTCAACAACTTGAGTCAGCTCATGGTAGAGTCGAGGCAGGTGCATTGGGTTGTAGCAAAACATGTGCTCAAGTACCTTCGAGGTAGAATTGGATTTGGCTTGAGATATGTCAGAGGTGATGGAGTGAGGCTGCATGTATATTCAGATTCAGATTGGGTAGGAAGTGCGGTTGACGGGAAGAGCACTCTTGGTGGTTGTTTCAGCCTGCGATCAATAGTGGTTTCTCGGTACAATAAGAAACAAACTTATGTGGCACTCAACGAAGCAGAGGCAGAGCATACGACGTCTAGCTTAGTGAGTTGTGAGGCTATTTGGCTTCGCAAGCTTTTTGCAGGGTTATTTGGTAAGGACTTGAAACCTATTGTGATTCACTGCGATAATCAGAGTTGTATCAAACTCTCAAAGAATCCAGTGTTTCATGATAGATTGAAACACATTGAGATCATATACCACTTCATTGGAGACAGGGTGCAGAAGGGAGTTGTGAAGCTCCAACACATATACACAGACGAGTAGATTGCAAATATTCTCACCAAACCCCTAGTAAAGGGGGAGTTTGTCTATTTCAGAGACAAACTAGGAGTGGTGGAGAATACCTCCCTCACTAAGGAGGAGTGTTGATTTCTTGTAGCTTCGGGAGGTATTCCCACAAGAGGCCATGGTGTCAGACATGTGGGAATCTTCGTTGGCACTAGATCAACCTTTTGTTTCAGTGAAATCGACCTTGGAATGAGGCTAGGGCCACATGGGCAAGTTGATGGGCTTTGTGGGTTTTCGTTGGGGTTTCACACCCACAAAGAGCAATAAAATATTCTAACTAATTGTTGAGTTTAGAAGGGGTTTCTAAACTCACTCATTAGACTCCTATACAAGGAGAGAAAAGATTGTGGCAATTCTCATGGTGGCATAATGAAGTTAGCATAAGTGAGTAAACACTTGTGCTAGGAGGCATGGTGATTATGTAGTTACAGGAATTGGCAGTTCTACAACCACAGGTGACAATTCAATAGCTACAAGAATTGATGATTCTGCAGCTGCAGGTGGTAGTTCAATTGCTACAGGAAGTTGTGATTCTGTAGTCGTAGGTGGCAGTTTGATTGCTACAAGAGGTGGCGATTCTGCAGCAACAGGTGGCAGTTCAATTGCTATAGGAAGTGGCGATTTTGTAGCCATAGGTGGTAGTTCAGTTGCTACAGGAATTGGTGATTATGTAGTCACAAGTGGTAGTTTGATTGCTACAGGAGTGGTGATTATGTAGTCGCAGGTGGTAGTTTGGTTGCTACAGGAAGTGATAATTCTGTAGCCGCAGGTGACAGTTCGGTTGCTATAGCAATTAACGATTATATAGCCACAAGTGGTAGTTCGGTAGCTATAGGAAATGGCGGTTCTATAGCTTCAGGTGACAATTCAGTAGTTGTAGGTATTGGCAGCTGCAACAAATTTTATTGATGTTGGTTTGTTGATTTGTGGTTTTCAGAGGACAAGGTTGTCCTCAGAGTTTTGGTAAATTTTTTGTCAGCTAGGAAGGTCGGCTTTTGTCCTCGGAATTTCTGAGTTTGACAAAGTTACGAAACATAAATTTTGTGTTTCATGTGCATTGATGGTTCATCTCTGATCTTGATTGTTCTCGTTGTTACAATTTTCAATCAATAATTTCAATGTAAAATTGTTCAGTGATAATAGCTAGGGTTTATTGTTTGATAACTAGGAAGTAATTTTTAGATCTGAAATTAGTCACATAGAGTTGCATGTGAAAATTGACAATCAAACCTCGTCATTAACACAACAAAATGTCCACGAGGATTCACAAAATAACCAATGCATCTTAGTCTTCATATAAATCATATCCTAAGATTCCTTCCAATGAGCATGCCATCTTCCACCAAGTGATAGAGAATTTAACTAGCAATTGCCCCTAGTGGTGCAAAGGCATATCGATTGAATGTGTAGTTCAAAATGTTGCAATGCAAGTTATGTTTGGAAGATATAAATAAGTGTAGTTGGAATAGTTAATGGAGTGGCTTGACAAGATTATAATTGTATTTGTTTAGGTTCTAGAACCTTGTGTTGATTTGAATAGAAACCTATAATTTTTAGAGCACTTAATTGTGGCATTTTTAATATTAAAAAAACACCAAAAACAAATTGAATATGTTTGAGTAAAGTATCAATATCTTAACAGATTTAAATAATATTTAACATTATTATTTATAAATCTAATCATTTTTAGTAGAGCATTAAAGGTGTTATGTGACTATTGGTTTACTATAAAAATATGACTTCTTTTAGGAAGAATACTAAATATATCACCACCAAAATATACAACTATTATAAATTTCAGTTTGAATAGTTTGTTGAAGGAATAAGAAACAACTCTATATAGGTTTGAGAAAACCTATTTTGTTTTAGGGCATAATATCATTAAAATAGTGCAGCTATCAATAGATAAAAACGTGGTCATTCAATTTGTTGCCTGGAATAGATAAATGAAAATTGGAAGTCTGAAATTTGTTCAACTTTTAAGGGAGAAAAGCTTTGTTCAGGCATACCCTGAGTCAACAACGTACGACACTTCTGCAACCAATCACGAAGATTATAGCGTCTAAGTCCTCTACACGAGCATCTTTGAATTCCAGACCTGTGCTCGTGACACCACTAAAATTTGAATTTAATAGTTAATTTGCATTGGTTTAAATTTCAGAGCGAAGAATAAAGTCAATTTACCTTTATCATGCCTTCATCATACTTTGGCAATCGTGTAGTAGGCAAGCACAAGGGTTTTGTCCATTTTACTCTAACGATCTTTGCATAATTTAGGGTTTGGTTATTGTATGGGAGGAGAAAGTTGTCCACCATTCGGACCAGTGACAATTTCAGCAATTGCATTGCTGCTGAGAAAGTGGACCATTTGAAAACTTACTGACAGAGCATGTAACTTAACATGCAAAGAAAATGCTGATGAAATTAGGATAAACCAGACTACAAAGATACAATGACGAATTTAAGCCCTCGTTCCATCCTCTAAATTACCTATTAGTTTTTCCTAAATTTCCCCAAATAGAGAGATTGTGTCCCCGAGATTCTTCAATTCCATGGAGAAAAAACCTCTCACAGAGGAATCAATAAGCAGCCTTCATTGCCCTGAAATACTACAGAAAATAGCTTGTCATTCATTTGAAACAAATTGCTTTCCCATTATAGAGCATTCACCCCCTTATAGCGGCATAGTTGTTACTACAGATATAATTGTTGTTTCTGACATTGAGACAATCGTGAAGTCTGCAATCAAGAAGAAGAGGTCTGAATGGATAAGATATGCCTAAATAGATCTTCAACGGATGCTCACCTTGTTGCTTGAGATATACTCAAAACCATTGGCGCTCCATTGTTTTGTAGTTTTTGGGCCTCTGAAGGATCATTATTTCACCAATTCCAGCATCATAGACCTTGCATTGTTATTTCGTTTTTCCTTAAAGTAACAAGGATGGACGATTGCAAGACACCAACCATCATCTAACAATATGGATGGGTACAAGCATATCGTACATCGCAATCAAACATAACTCTCATAGAGAAAATGCTTTATCCGTGCAATTATTTGTATATTTATCAATCAATGCAAATCAAAAGAAGCTTTTTGGAATGCAGTTCCCTTGAGTTGCACTCGTGGAAATGATGAACATGATGAATAAAACGGTTAAACAACCATGCCATACCTGAAAGGTGCCCCATAGAGGTTTGCCCCCAAACCCAAGCCAGTTATTGAGGTAAATAATGTGGAGAAAGCACATATTTCTATATCGATTCTGAGAGAGCAAGAAAAAAAAGATGTTTTATTGAGAGCAAGGAAAAGGAGATATTTTGTTGAGAGCAAGAAATTGTTGATATTCATTTCAACGTGTACAGGGGTATTCATTCAATCTGTTGGAACATGTTCATGGGTGATTCAACGAATTTCAGTTTGTTGAAARTCTAACAGTTGCACCTAAATACTTGAATGAATCACCATTGATACTAAGAACCACCAAAATCCAATGGGGATTCGCATGTACCCTCTAGTCCTTGACATAAAGAAGGTTGTAATAACAGTATGATATGTAAAAATTTGATCCTAGCCAATCGAACAAAAGATGTGTGTATATCGAATATATATTCTAAGGTTACACATCAAGGTTTATACTTGACAATAAGGACAAGGAGTAATGAATTAGATTCTACATGAATGCATACATATAATGATTCGATCCTAATGTTTCACTATTTAATTAGCTTCTGGCACTCCTTTGCTTACGTAGCAACAAACCCAAAAAAGGGACAAAATTAGCCCTTTCTCATAGCTCAAGTTGGATTATCCTCCTAAGAGAAAGCTCAAAGAAGTGATTATGACTCCAAGCTCAAGTGAGGTTATCCCATACCTTCTAATTGGGACCTTACGTCCTAACTCATGTTAGAGTTTTCAATACGTTACCTTCATAAAGATCAATTAAGACATTGCAAGACCTTACCTTCTAACTTGAACAAAGGAGCTTAAGTTCCTAGAGCTTAGGTAAGTGCTGCCTTCATCTTGTAAGGTCCCTTTTTTTAATAACTCAATTAAAGGTCCTAAAAGGTCTTATCATATTTAAAAGGTAGGACCAAGGCCTTGCCTTCATATTAATCCCTGACATGAGCATAAAACCTTTTAGAACCTTACCTTCAAGACCACATTTTCACACAACTCAGGTCAAACTATGGCTTCCTTGAGAAGGACCAACCAGGTAAGATTATGATCATAAAGATGCCCCTCACATCCACAAAAGAAAGATCTTTGAAGACCTTATCTTAAAAGAGCTCAAGCAAGCTTGTGACCTTACCTAAGTAAAGCTTGGTCAAGTAAGACGAGGAACTTATCTTTGCATGGTTTCATTAGGTAAGACTGCAACCTTATCTAAGCATAACTCAATGAAGACATGCCAATACCTTACCCAAGGAGAGTTGAGGTAGGACGAGGAACAAGCTTCATGCTCAAATAAGCATTTCAAGACCTTACGTGAGCATGAAGGTAAAATTCATGTTCACCCCCTATTCAATATTAATCTTAGAACAAGAAATCGGTGGCTTTAAAGACCCAAAAATGAGCACAACCCTTTGCTCAAATAAGAGCAAGATCTTCCCTTCATGCCCATGAGAAACGAATCATTCAAGGCCTTCCTTAAAGATTAAGGTAACCCCTAACTATTGGTAAGATCGCAACAAGATTCAAACTAATCCTTCCATTATGTATGCACAAATAAATTTGTTACTTTAAAAAGATAGAAATGAAACCAAATTCTTGCAGACATATAAACACAATGGGGCCTTATTGAAATTAAATATAAGTCACATAGATTCATAAGAGAATTTTTCCCCACAACAATCCTTTTTATAAGCTTTCTGGATCAGTGTTCTTTGCTCCATCTAAGGAGAAGAGTTCAAAGATCTGTTGGTAATTAGAAGGATGAACTGCCATAAAATAATTCCTCATCTAGAATCCCCAGTAAGACTATGAGCATGAATTGGCAAACAAAACAATCCTTGAATCTCAATACAAAGCTTGAAAACATAATAAAATTGGAAAACAAGGTCCGAAAATGAATTTGGGGTTTAATTACTAAATTAATAAGAGTTGTGACTAATACTTGAGTCACAATAGCAGCATTTTCTACATAATCTTGAAACCATCAACCACCCTATATTAATTCATGATGAGCCCACCAATTTACTAACAAGATGCCTATGGATAAAGGCCACTAACATGTTGGCTTTCAAATTCAAATGGGTTTCTAGTCCTTCAAGTAACGACCACTTTGTTTGTGCCAGTGAGACAATGAGGTCAAGTGCAGGTATCTTTCCTTCCATTGTGAAGTTCGCAAATTCCCTATTCCCTCATGTCCACGAACAATCTTATGCAAAATAGAAATTTGGGATGGAGTTTTGCATCTGAGTATAAAGTGCTTGCTTGTTACACAGGTTTAAACACATCTGCAAAGTGAAGTGTTTCTATTACCTTCCTTCTATATTTGCAAGTAGAGTGCTACAATCTCAATGCTGTTTTGATCTACATAAGCCAAAAACCATAGCATTGATGTCATTGGAATGTAATCTTCCAGAATAGGACTTAACTCTAAGAAATTCAATACGAAAGAGTGAATTTTGAATGAACATATTTTAACTAGTCAATACGGATGGAGAAAAAAATAAAGCAATGTCAACAGAGCAAATCCATTGTATATCAGGCAAAGCTCCATCTTTTGCATATTTGCGAGAAAGGATTAGTCTTTTTTCTGTCATGTGCATATTTTAGCAAACCTTTGTTTGAAGAGCACTTCGCACCCTTGTTGAGAGAAGCAACATGCGCATTTCCCTCCCTTTGCCTATAGGAAAGAGAAGAGTCGCTTATATTACCTACGAAAAAGTTTGGTCCACTCGTGATGGAAGCAACGGAATGTAAAATTAGGGTGCAGCCCCACATTGTTGTTTGTAAAAGAGATGAGATAGAATGGACATGCAACCAAGTATTCTCCTCCTTGCATACTTGCGAGAAAGGATTAGTTTTTTTTCTGTCATGAGCATATTTTAGCAAACCTTTGTTTCAAGAGCACTTTGCACCCTTGTTGAGAGAAGCAACACGCATGTTCATCCCTTTTCCTATAGGAAAGAGAAGAGTAGCTTATATTACCTACGAAAAAGTTTGGTCCACTCATGATGGAAGCAACGGAATGTAAAATTAGGGTGCAGCCCCGCATTGTTGTTTGTAAAAGAGATGAGATAAAATGGGCATGCAACCAAGTCTTCTCCTCCTATCATACCCCCACTGGTTATTAGTAATATGTTCCTCTCATGTACTTATTGTCCCACATTTAGAGCTTGTTACCCATCCAAAGGAATCCAATAAAAATTCCACCCATCCTGCACTAATCAAGGAAGTCTGCCTCTTTCAACCCAAGAAATGGTCATTTTTCCCATGGAACAGAGATTAAACAGTATCCATCTACTGTTTTCCATGATAAGATGGCTATATTCAAAATCAAAGGTTCCTTGCACAAGCCATTGTTTTAGATTATGTGCTACTAAAATAGTTATATTTTGCAGAAAATAAGAGACCTATCTATACATTTATTCTCACTACATCAGAATCTGGAAAAAAAAACTTATGGAGGTCGGAAGGTCCTCACAAGAACAGGACACAAAATACCTAGAATACATAATTGCTATGAGTTTGAAAGTTTACCAGTCGTTTACACTCAGAGGCTTCTTTGCAACTTATTACCATTTCCATTTTAAGATTAAAATGCAGATCTGACATGATAAATATATTTCTAATAGTAATGTCTATATCTAAAAAGAATAAGCATGCACAGTGCAATCAATCCAAGCAATTTCTCTACATTTATAAGAGCATGGACAACCATGAAATGGTCTTATATGTAAACTAATACCAACTGAACAGATATAAGTGTGTTTTATATATGTTAGGACATGTAATTAAACTACCCCTGTGAAGAATCATAATTCTACAATCTTATTGTCAGCATAGAGTGTCAATATTGCTCTGTACACTATTTTCTACATTTCTTACCAGTAGGCAAAGAACAAGAATACTACTTGCCTGTCAAATATTTCCTTCCGTCAGTACTCAAGGGCCTCACTTTATTGACTTCTACACCACTTAAAATTTCCTAGATAGAACTCCCATTGACTGTTGCTCTCAGACAGCTGTAAGTTACTGGACCAATTGCTGTCCACGGAAGTTTCAGGTAGTTGCATAATCAGCGTGAAGTACCGATGAGAAATGATGCAGTGCGGAACCATCTGCATGAATAAATGATCTTTACTCTTTCTAATAGGATCAGCTGGAAACACAGCTTTTCTAGAAAACGGCATAAACAAAGAATGAGTAAATGGTGAATTGATACACTAAAAGATTATACAAATACATAACACACATGGATTCTAGGAAATAACATTTTCCTGTACTCCGTATGCATTAGAGTCTACAGAAAACACCCCACAGACCATAGCTACGATGAGTTTATCTATATTGATGACAGTAAAAAAATCTGTCCATCTAAAATCAGGTCATATGGTAGGCATATCAACTTGAAACGGATTAAGAGAATATGCTCCTGTCCAGTAGTAGCATCCCTTGGTCTGCAACATAATTGTAAACAAGTTAGATATCAGACTCCCTACAGGGAAACAAGCAGTTCATTTTTGCAAAGATGGGATAAAAAAAGTGAAGTCCAGAAAAAGGGAAATAAAGATAAACAACTAAGCACCCACGAAAAAAGAAATCTATTGGCACGTGTTTGTGCATAAATAACCAGATATAAGCGCAAGGGATTAGCTCCACTGGTTATCGCCAACTTTGTTGGGCATTTGGCTAGTTCCATCATCCATGCCACCAGATACCATTCGAATCCACCCCCCCGGGTAGGTGCACTAGTCTATGCTGATGGGTTTATTAGGCATGCCATCCACGAATGTGGGGAAGCATCCCCTGGGTTTCCCTGTGAGATTTTACTTGGAAAAAAATGCCCACATATGCACAATAATGAAAGCAAAATTGTACATGTATTTGCACACAACACAACACATGTACTCTTACACATGCCCAAAAGCTTTTGCACACAATCCTGCTGCAAGGTGAGGAAATTGGATGCTGGGTCCGGGAAAAAGGTTTAACTGAATATATTATATCCAATTTCTGTCCTTCACGTAGTAATTTTATACTGATATACTTACATGTCTCTTCTTGAGGACGAAAGCTCCAAGAAACACCGCAAAAATGGCACCATCTCAATCATCTCTCATCGTGAAAATCGAGAGGTAAACTAAATTCCTCTTCTTGATTCAAAGCCTCCATCTCCTCATCATCTGGTTTCTGTATTTACATTGACAAAAAGATAAATTATAAAACCATCTATAATGCCACTACGTATATTCACCTCAGACACCTCTCTAAGTAAATAGGAGATGTTTTAAGTTTTTACACATGCTGAACACTGAAAAAAAACAGTAAACAAGCAGAAAATAAGCACAAATCTGGAAAGGTGACATTCAGAATTACCAGCATTTCAAGATTATAGAATCGATCCAACAGTTGCAATACCTCATCTGAAGAGAAATGTCGATTTAACCTACTCAAAAAAATAATAAATATATATGAAGAACTGTATTTGGATCACAAGATTTCATGCAAATTTTAAGCTCTAAGATAGCAATTCATGAAAAGTTAAAAAATGATGTTACCACTGACCTTTTCTTAAGGTATTCCATCAATCCAAAGAGAACGAAGTGTCGGTGCATCCCTATAGACCCGCAACTAAATTAATTACATAGAAAATGCATGGCAATAAGAAAAACAACTTAAATTTCTATGCTGAGCCAAATTCAGCATGATGATACAGTTTGATGTGATGCAGACCATCAGCATAAAAGTTCTGTAAAGCTGCAAACAATCAGAGGATCATCATGCTGATAGCATGAAGAAAAGAAATAGTAACACATAAATGCCGACCCATATCAAGAATGGGAGGAAAGAATCTGTAATATCACACAAGGAACCATCCAAAAATGGGGAAGAGGCACAAAGAGAGCAGAATGTTAGAAAAATAGCAACATTTCGTTACACAAGCAAAGCTCAATTACATAACATAATTTGACAAAGCCTTGTATGTCAAAGACCCCAGGAAGCTTCAATCAGCCTTTATATAGGCTTGTAAACCTATTATTTTATTATTTTCACCAACCACTGCATTTATGCTACAGGAGGTGGGACGTTAAAACTGGCAGTGACCTTAGAAACTATTATGAATAACAACTAAGGACATTAGAACTGGCAATGACCTTACATTGTTATGGCATGACCAACATTTTTGATAGTTTACAAAAGTATCGAAGGGTTTAAGACTTGACTTAGAACACTTAGGACTTGTACAGAATTAATCTTCCCAATCAATTTCTTCCTCCCATATGAGCATTGGTTCTCAAATGTGTCCCAATCTTCTCCAAAGGGAGTAAGAACTCACTTGACCATTTGGTACTTCCATCAGCAAAGGTGGGAGAAGCTGACTTGCTTGAAATGCTGAAGCTGACCCTTCCTGCATAGATGAGAGGCATCGTTACTGAAGAGGTGGAAGCTTGTATTTAAAAGAAAGTGGGTGAAGTAAAGTAAACCCACAGAAGAGAGAAGTACAGGATCTGAGAAATTGCTTATGATATTCACGGTCATGTATTGCTGTATAACAGAAAAATTCTCACATGGTAGAATTATCCAAAATATTGTGATAGAGAGAAAAAGAGCCAAATTGCTGCCTGATTTAGTGAAAACTCAGGATCTCATTGAAAAGAGACCTGAGAAAATCATCATCTAGTTTGAGAACTGCCTCTTGTTTACGACTTTCAAAGTGATGAGATTCTGGATGAATTTGATTAGTCTGCTTCTAGCAAGTGTACATCTTCACATTGCTGATGAGGGTCTTCCTCGGGGGTTTCCTTCATAATGTCAGAAGCTTGCAAATGATTATGTAGATGTCCAATAGTTGTGTTTGTAGTAACATTTGGAATGATAAGACTTATGTCAAAAAATAATGGCTGGAGACGAGTTATAGATTGTCCCCATCACTGAGCATTATTTGTGGTAAGATGTTTATCATTGTTAACATGTTCTGCTGAAATTGTAGTCTGTAAGAGGATTGTTCCCTAAATTCTTCTTGTTGAAAAAAGGAGTGCAAATAAGATTTTTGTTGCAGAAGACAAAGCACTTATTTGAGTGGATTTGCTTGTGCAGTCATCTTTGTAGGTGTGAAATGCCAGCTATAAAAATGATCAAGGAGGGGTGGACCTGCCACAAGGGGGCTTCCGACTTTATACCCATGCCTTTTACAATATTTTAAGAAACCAAGATGTACAGCTATGTACTCTAATACAAGTACAACATTTTGAGAAGTTTTGTCAAATTATGTAGAGTAAAAATATGGCCAAATAAAGAAGAGCACTTAGATGTCAAATGAAGGCTTAAGGTAGTTTAGATAGGTAAAAAGCTCAACATCTCCTTTTCAAGCCCCTAGGAAATGGTCATACAGAGTAAAGAAATGACAAAGTGTTTTGAGATGGTTGTATGGTAGCAATGCAGGTGAAAGGAGATGCTTTCTTGGAGTTTTACTTCATGCAGGTGCAAAGATGACAAATTGAGAAGTACTGAAGTGGAGGATGCTACCCCTTGGTGTGTATAATTATGCACCCAACCCAGACACGACAAGATTATAATTCTCAGTTTTATTATCCAACTATCGTTCCCCCTTATGCAAGTCAATATTATTTTCCACATGTTTCCAGTATCTTGGTGTCAAGTTATAATGTTCTAATGCTTCCATCACAACAATGCCCCAAGCAATATTATATTGCTCCCATGAAAAATGCACCCAACCAACCTGCTAGTTTGCCTGCAGCAAATCCACCTTGGAGGGCACCCATGCTTAACAAATCTTTTTGTCCACCTGTGCTCAATACTCAACTGAGACCAACTATACCAACTGCTCCATCAACCGTGAAATTGCATGTGTCTTCTATTCCAGCACAGTCAACACCCAATCCCGTGCATCAAAGATCAATGAACACGCATGCTCTTCAGAAATACATGTTTCCTTCTGCACAATGATCAAGCAAGTGGGAAGTCTTACAGTCAACAATAGCCACTGTGCTAATACTAATTTGCTGCTCCCAGTTCTAGTGCCAGCACCCAAAAAAAGCCAATGATATTGAAGAACTCTGAGATTCATTGCCAGAAGTGGAGTTGTCACAGAAAGAAAGAGATGAAAATGAATGGCCTCATCATGAGATTGGTTAAAAAAGATAAAATGTCAGTCTTAATAAAATTGGGGTCCAAGCTCCATTTTTGAGAAAATCACAAGCACCTAAAGAAGAGACACAACAAAACCTTGTCATTGATTTTGCAAGAGCACTAGAGAATTTATATGTGAAAATGCCGCTTGCCCAGGCAATAAAGACAGAGATCCCACTAAGTTGCACAAAATATAGAAAACAGTACGAGTTTCCAAACCAGGTACAGCATGGAAATGTGACTCCAAAAAATCTTGGAAAAGGGGAAATGTGGTATTTAAAAAAATCCAACAAACAGAATTTTTTACAATCACATTATCACTGTACAACAATATAGATCCAAACCATTAGACATCCGATATGCAAAGTTTGCTCATGTATATAGCATATAAGGGTGAATGAATATAGCAAAATTTGCAAATGAAATGTAAGTTTTGCAATATAGATATATTGAACCAAAATACATAAATATTAAGGCTCTAAATGGCCTCCAGAGTCTAGAGTCAAAAAATCATCATACTATAATCAAATGAGTACATGGTTTATTTGAGGTTTGGCTCATTAATCTGACTCGACCAAGTCCAAGAATATGAAGTTTGCTTTCTCTTAATGAATAGCTTCAACAGTCACTGCCATTTGATGTTTTAAATCAGTTGGCACGGGCACCATTCGGCAGTACATAGGTTTCAATTAGTTGGCACAGTACAGCAATATATAGGCTTCAATTAGTTGGAACTTGGACCTACTAAGCAGCTTATTTCCCTTCTAGGTTTCAGTCTTAAAATCACCCAATTCCTAGATCAAAGGGTGCAGGAGGAAAGGGTGCCGGGGTCATGTTTTGAATATACGATGAAACACCAGAGAAACTGTTAAGTGTGTTGAAAGGTAGAAAACACCCCAATTTCTATCTGCTTCATGTGAGGTCCAATGGGTCTGATTCTATAACCAAACACCCTGAAATGGGGGTCCTGACTTTTAATATTAAATTTTAAATTAATGAAAGTAAAGGTGTGGCAAGGACGAAATAGTTGAACCTGTTTATTGGAGATGTTGGTTTGCCAGAGTGTTTTGGACGTGGTTTTAGGCTGAATTTCACTATCCCACTTCCGTGGAAAGGTCGTCTTCCAAGAGACACTCAGATGAGTCGAAGATAGTATTTTCCATTGAGATGTTACGTCCATTCCTCTTGGTGTGCAGGTTCAAAAGCTTCCTCTTTTGGATTTTTGGGGGCAGGCTTTCCTAGTACCCCTGTTGTTTATGTGATGTAATTATCTTTTTCCACTGTCTACTTATTTGTTCTATGAAGTAATATATGTGGAATTCAAATATCCTAGTGGGTTAGCTTGAGTGGTTGAGTGCTATGAATTACAAGTAGGAGGTCTCGGGGCCAAGTCCCTAGGCTGGCTACCTTTGTGAAATATTGTGGGCCTCACTCAATGTCCCCGCCGGGTTAGGTTGCCAAAACTGCAACCGGACAATTTACCCTAGGTGCCATCCTCATAATGAGAGGAGGTGCCTAGTGGGTTACCCCGGATGTGCATTTCATCAAAAAAAATGTGGAATTTCAAATAAATAAATAAATCTAGGTAAATGTCAACATTAATTAAGATTTAGATTCAAAGTAAATGACAATTCCAAACACAAGAATGAATTCTTTTTTTGGCATGTGTTTTTTAGGATTTACTTGTATGTGTGAGTTTTTTCAGGGTTCTTGGTCATTTAAGCACACTTGTAGGCTTGAAATGTGCCTTGTTCAAGTTGAAGCAGGCCCAAAATGTCAGCCTAACTTTTGGGCCGCATTCCAAATCACAAATCAGCCCCCCAAAAAGTTTCAAGACATGCCGGGGGTGTTGATGTTTCCTACAACTTAAAAGATCCCACAATAATTCACGTGGTTGGTGCTAAAATTTCGGCATTCTAGGGTTTTAATGGAAAACATAAATTTCTCCTCTCTCCTAGAGGTTTCCTAGATCTCAACCCTGTGAACTTTTAGCCTTAGGGCTGTTATGAAATATAAACGAAAAAGCAGCAGCAGCAAACAAAATTTCAATACTTAACAGCCCCACTCATCAAGACAATCCAAGAGAAAAGATAAGTTTCAGCCCTCTAGGGCAATCTTATCATGCATAAACCAGATTTGAAAACACTTATTTACAGCTGTAGCCTGTAATACAGCAGCAAAACAGCTCTTATCTTCTTCAATTATAACATTAAATCACTTAACACATCCACCCTTAACTTATGTCAAATCAGCAAGACATATAGAGCTGGAAATTATAAACCATGAAGAACATGGATGGAAATCTGCAATTTACACAAGTATCAGACAGCTGAAAACTTCATTAACATGCATAAGATGAAGTTGTTGTACATACCATAGCCTTATCACAAGGCTAGTATGATCCACTAACTCTCCAAAACCCTAGTTAAGGAAAACCAAGAAAACCGTAGCTCAACCAAGGAGATCCAACAAAGCATGAATCACTCAAGCAAGTCCAAGGGAAGACATTTCCTTTTCTTGTTCTCTTCTCCAAGTGCAACCTAGAGTTTCATCTCAAACCCTAAATCTCCAAATTCCCAAGGGATGAAACCCTAACCCTTGATTTCAAGATACTCCAACAAGCTCAAGAAACCCTAGTGACTCCAAGGGAGATAGATCAAGTACATGAGAAGATCCAAGAGAGAGAGCATAACAAGTGCACTCCTCTTGGCCACATCTCTTCACAAGAATGAACAAGAATCATAAGTAATATGATCATCACCAACATATTCTTCACAAGAGTAAACCCTGGTATCTCACAAGGATCAAGCTCCAAACAAGAAGAAACCCTAGCAACTTCCTCCAAGAAGACAAGTACAATGATGATAGAAAGGACACTCTCCTTCCTCTATATATATTAGAGGTAAGGGAGGCCAACAATACACATGTGGGCCTTAGCCCTTACAAGCAACCTGTTACCCTTCAAAATGCATTTGCATTTTGAGCATATTCTTTCCAGCAGCTAGTCCAAATCTCAGATCCAGGAAGAAAAAGGCAGCTTGGTGGGACAGTTAGGAGGACCAAATCAGCAGTCAGAAGCAAGTATTCTCCAAAACATTCCTGCATATAAGCATGCAAAGGTTTTTTTTAAAAGATAGTCAATCATATCCCATTCTCAAGGGATGCTGTCCCAAGTTCCTAGGTCGGATTTAGACAAAGTGCATGAGCAGATATGTCTTGCTGGTGATGTCATCATGGAGTAAGAAAATACTGTTTGTGTTTGTGGACCCTAGAGAAGTATTTTGGGTATAGAAGCAATCAAGTGCACAAATCAACAGATGTTGTGGACACACATTACAGCATGGGTGCACAGATCAAAATGATAGCTGAAGTCTGGGAATATACATCTGCTGATTGGTTTGCAACTTTGCATGCTTCCTTCCATTGGATCATGTTCATAAATCTCTTACACTTCTTTACACTGGTACTGTAATTGACTTCATGCCAAAATTTAGCGTCAGAGGGGTGTGAATCATACCCTACTGCTGGAAACAAGTCTGAAAATGCAATAGCTGCATGATGGATCCAGATTCTCAAAAGGTTGCTGCATCAGCTGCACATCAGTGGCATCTCATGATATGTGGCTCATCTGTTCATCCTTATCCTATTATGAAGCAATGAGAAGCATTATGGTATGACTGAGTTTGTAATGATGCTGTCAAATATTTTCCATGGAATCTGCATAGGAGGCACAGTGGGTAAACCCTCATTCCTGTAGCACATATGACAGAAAGTTAGCCCTTATCAGATCCATATCTCCTGTTTCTGTAGTGCCAGCTATCACACTTATTTCCACTAGAGAGGACTCTAGTTGTTGAGACTGTTTGGCAGCATAAAAGGCATGGATAGTAACTGTACTACTTTGGGACACTCTCAGCTCTTTATAGGCCAGACTTTGCAGCAGAAAAACAATGCATTTGTTATGAAGATTAGACCTGTAGCATGATTGGGAGACATGTACCAGCAGCACTTTCCTAAGACAGCATTAAAATTCAGCAAGTAGAAGGCTACAGGGAAATGATGATGTGGCTACAATTTGCAGATCAATTTGTCAGCAGACCCTATATATTGCCTCATCATCAAAACAGTGGCTGAAAGGTATACTTCCAGATCTATAAAACTAGGCTTTTTTGTTGCACATATGCTGTCATTGTTGTCAAAGTGGTCATGGACATGGTCAGTTATAGTGCAAAAAGTATGGTGCACAGATAGAGGAAGTCGTGAAAGGATGAAATCAGAAGTGCGCAAAAGGATCGAAGGATGAAAAGATCAATGGTGCAGAGAAGGGTCAATGGTGCAGAAGAAAATCTGCAAGGTGCTTTGAACCAATGCGACAAATGGTGTAGTGGAGTGTGCCGAGACAAAACTAGTGCGACTGAATGGACTGCGACGGATTGTGTGGAAGATTGTGTAGAAGAAAATCTGTAGGGTGCCTTGGGCCAGTGAGATGAATGGTGCAGTGGAGTGTGACGAAACGAAACCCATATGACAAGCGACGGAGTGGAATGCGACGGGATGAACAAAGCGACTGGGTGAGCCTGGAGGGCAAGTGCGACAAGATGAAGACTTGTGACTTGAGCCTTGGGCTCTTATTCTATCTGTGCAGTGGGTGCTCTATAGACCAAAATGTGAGTTGTTGCGTCATTCATGAGGAAATTCTCTAATAAGACTAAGTTCGGTTGCTGAAAATGAGTTGGAGCTCATTTGTAGGAAGATTTGTTTCGTTTGATTTAGTTAAAGAATGTCCAACTGTAATTGGATTTTGATCTGGCCAAGATTTGTCCACAATATAACCGTCATGTGTCCACATACCTTATTTAGACAAAAGTGTAACCGACAAGACTTTGATCTGGTCAAGATTTGTCCACAATGTAATTGTCATGCATCTACATACTTTATTTAGACAAAAGTGTAACTAACAGGACTATGATTTGGTCAAAATATGTCCACAATGTAACTATTAAGCATCCACATACAGGGAGGGGAACTCAGGCAAAAACAAACACTCCAAACAACAATCTACCAAGTATAAGACTTGCCCACTAGGTGTGAACCCTCCTCCTATAGTGTGCCCTCCTCTTAGCAAGTATGAACACCACAAATAAATGGGAGCCAAAGCCTCCTAGAGCCCTCCATGGAAGGAGGCGCCCTTGCTGCCCTCATCCTTTGCTTCCATTCCCATCTCCATTGCTCTCCTCTAGCTCTCCAAGACAACAAAAGGGTGAATAAGCCTCCTTAGGCCCTATGTGCCCCTCTTGAACCTCCATAAGGAAACTTAAGAGATGGATGGCTAAAATCTCTCCATCCATTCTCTAATCAAAGGTTGAGATCATCCCACAATAATCTCACTCACAAACCCACTTTGGGTTAAGTTCCCTAAGTTCACTTTATGTCCCGTCATTCACCCACTTAGTGAATAATTAGTCTTTTTTGCCTTAAGTGACAAAAATTCAACTTTTCGACTTAAGTAAAGTCAAAGTTGAATTAGACACAAAGTACAAGGTACATAGTCCCAATGTATTTCCCACTTGTGGTTAGAGACTCAAAACCACAAGGGGACCACTTCCCAACGTACTCAAATCTCAACACTGAGAGGACTGGTGTCCTCATTGTTTGCGACAGGTTGGTGCCTGAGAAGATTGGTGTCTTCATTTGCGACAAGTGGGTGCCTATCAAGCTGAATAATTGTAAATTGTAAGTTGGTGCTTGCAGAAGAACATAAAGAAAGATGTTCTATGGTTTTCTCTTGCATTGGGTTTCCACGTAAACATTTCAAGTGTAATGTGTTTTTTGTGTTGTGTTTTGTGTTCTACATGTATCACTGATTAAGTAAGCACTTCTAAATAACTTTAATTTGTTGAAAGGAAAGAAAATTGAGAGCTCTGATACAACTCTGATTCACCCTCCCCCCCCCCTCCCCCATCCTCTCGGTATTGCTATAAGTTATAACAATTGGTATCAGAGTGCAGGTACCTTCAATAACAACCTAACAGCTAGAAGGAAGATCACACAGAAAGTATGCCAAGTCAAGATTCCTTATCTTCTTCAATTAGACCTCCTATGTTCAATGGGACAAATTTTGCATTTTGGAAAATCAGAATGAAGACCTACCTGATGTCTCTTGGTAATGAAGTGTGGCAGATTGTGGTAGATGGTTATAAAATCCCAACTACTCTTATGTCCCCTCATTCACCCACTTAGTGAATAATTAGTCATTTTTGCCTTAAGGGACAAAAATTCAACTTTTCGACTTAAGTAAAGTCAAAGTTGAATTAGACATTAAGTACAAGGTACATAGTCCCAATGTATTTCCCACTTGTGGTTAGAGACTCAAAACCACAAGGGGACCACTTCCAAAGGTACTCAAATCTCAACACTGAGAGGATTGGTGTCCTCATTGTTTGCGACAGGTTGGTGCCTGAGAAGATTGGTGTCCTCATTTGCGACAAGTGGGTGCCTGTCAAGCTGAATAATTGTAAATTGTAAGTTGGTGCTTGCAGAAGAACATAAAGAAAGATGTTCTATGGTTTTCTCTTGCATTGGGTTTCCACGTAAACATTTCAAGTGTAGTGTGTTTTTTGTGTTGTGTTTTGTGTTCTGCATGTATGACTGATTAAGTAAGCACTTCTAAATAACTTTAATTTGTTGAAAGGAAAGAAAATTGAGAGCTCTGATACAACTCTGATTCACCCCCCCCCCCCTCTCGGTATTGCTATAAGTTATAACAATTGGTATCAGAGTGCAGGTGCCTTCAATAACAGCCTAACAACTAGAAGGAAGATCACACAGAAAGTATGTCAAGTCAAGATTCCTTATCTTCTTCAATCAAACCTCTTATGTTCAATGGGACAAATTTTGCATTTTGGAAAATCAGAATGAAGACCTGATGTCTCTTGGTATTGAAGTGTGGCAGATTGTAGTAGATGGTTATAAAATCCCAACTACTCTTCCAACCGATGAAGCTAGTAAGAAAAATTACTACAGTAATGCAAGATCTATGAATGCCATCCAAGGAGGACTTGCAGAGACAAAAATTGTGAAAGTAATGCAGTTGGAATCCGCAAAGGAATATGGTACAAACTGGTAAACAGTTATGAAGGAGATGAGAAAGTAAAGTTGGCCAAACTTCAAGCTTACATAATGCAATTTGAAAGCCTAAGAACGAGTGAAGATGAAAATATTGCAGGTTTCTTTCTCAGAGTAGATGAGACTATAAACACTATGAAAGGGCTAGGTGAGAAGATTGAAGAAGCTATAGTAGTTCAGAAGGTACCGAGATCTCTTCCCTCAAGACTTGATGCAAAGGTTTCTGCTATAGAAGAAATGCATGATCTAGATAAACTGACTATGGAAAGGCTGCATGGAATTCTAACTGCTTATCAGATGAGGACTAGGAAAGAACAACCAAATCTAAAGGACGCAGTCTTCAAGGTATCGGTCAAATCGTCAACATCTCAAGATCACGATTCATCAGAACACTTCTTAGATGAAGAAGAAGCTAACTTTGTAAGGAAACTGAAGAGGGGCTCCGAAAAATATAAAGGTATGTTACCATTCAAATGCTTTCATTATGGTAAAGTTGGTCATTTTGCATCTAAATGTCCTTTCAAAGAAAACAATACCAATGAAAAAGAAAAAAAAAGGCAAGGATAAACCTAGGGAGTTTAAAAAGAAAGAGTCTTTTAAAAGAAACAATTTTTATTCAAAAGAGGATCGCAGCAGCTCTTCAGACACTGAAGAAGAAGAATATGAGCCAGATACAATTCAAGATGAAAAACTTCTCATGGCTTTGGAGCAACTCAAATCTGATCAAGAAAAACAGGCACAGAAGAGCCTGAAGCTGTAATAGACGTGGAAGGAGAACTCATTAGTGCTCTGGAGGAAATCTCCCGACTCAAGAAAAATAATAGACTAAGAAAAGAACAGTTACAGTTTTATAAAGAAAAAGACAATGAAATCAGCGAAGATATAGTCATCTTAAAATTCATCTAGAAGAGGCCAAAAGAAGAGAATAAATATTGATGAATCAGATAAAAGAAAAGGAGAACATATGTGACAAACTAGAAGCAGAAATAGAGTCCTTAATAAAAGATCTAGAGAAGTGCAAGACTCAAATGAAATTCATAAAAGGATCTGAAACTCTAGATAACATTCTCAACAATTAAAGATCACCAGATGACAAGACAGGGCTGGGATATAAGGAAAGTCTAAAATTTTTCAAAGGGGAATCAAACACCAACATGTCAACTAGTGAGAAGCCTACAAGTTATGCAAATGCTCTCAAAGGAAACAACAATCAGCCTAATAAATCAAAAGATGATAAGAAGAAGCAGTCAGAACTAGATCAGCTCAAATATGCAAACAAATATGAAGCAAGGAAGCAACAAGTGCCTGGATCTTATCAAGCTGGAAGACAAAGAACGATTCCTAAGTTTTTCATTCCAAGGCATCCAAATTTTTCTATGGATATTGTTTCTCTTGTGGCAACTTTGGACATAAGGCTGTGAGTTGCAGGACTTTTAACATAAATGTAGGAATGAGATTCAATAAACCTCGAATGACTATGTATCAAAATGCCTTCTCCCCTCTACTAAATGACCTCGAATGCCACATATGCAATAATTTTGGACAGAAGGCAAGTGAATGCAGAAGCAAGATGCTACCTATCTATAAGCAAGACAGACGAGAAGATTTTACCAAGGTTTGGAGGAAGAAAAATAAAATAAAAAGAAAATTGTGGAATGACTCTTTATACCAAAAATCAAGAAAATCAATGGTACATTGGCGATGGCTGCTCCAAGCACATGACAAAAAACAAGAGTAAGTTTGAATTCCTAACTGAAGAAAAAGGTGGTAATGTTACTTTTGGAAACAATGCTCCAGCTAGAATTAGAGGAAAAGGAACCGTTGTACTAGATGAAGATAAGAAGGGAAAGACCAAAGCACAAAATGTGTTGTATGTAGATGGTCTAAAACATAACTTGTTGAGTGTAAGTCAAATGCGTGACCAAGGACACAATGTTCTCTTTCATTAAAAAGATTGTAAAGTAATGGATGTGAATACAGGAAAGACTGTTGTCAAGGCAGTTAGAACTTTCGGAAATGTGTATGTTCTGGAATAAGGCAAAGAAAAATGTTGCAATGGTAAAATTGATGAGAGTTGGCTTTGGCACAAAAGACTAGACCATCTTAGTTTTAATCAACTTGTTAAGCTAGGAAGAAAAGATGTTGTAAGAGATATGCCCAAAATTTCCAAACCTAAGAATATTGTTTGTAAGTCATGTTAGTTTGGAAAACAATCAATAGTTCAATTCAAGGCAAGAGAACACTCCACCACTCGACCTCTTGAGTTGATTCATACAGATCTTTGTGGCCCTACTAGTACACAATCACCTCGAGGTGAAAGATATTTCATTTTGTTGATTGATGACTATACCATAATGACTTGGGTTGGATTGTTGAAGCATAAATTTGAGACTTTTGAAAAATTCAAAATCTTCAAAGCATAGGTAGAAAATGAAATGGATTTAAAAATAAAGTGCCTAAGATCAAACAGAGGAGGAGAATTCACATCTGATGAATTCAACACTTTTTGTGAAAAGCATGGGATCAAGAGACAGTTTGCTATTGCCAAAAC
>ML793141.1:133408-166809 GCA_009831015.1 Picea engelmannii
GCTCAAGACCATTACCTTCAAATACCTCCCTAGCTAGGAGGGAGTGTTGATATTATGGTAGTTGCGGGAGGTATTTACCTCCATGTGTAAACCTGACGAGAATAGAATATTCTGGGAAGCAAGAAGAAACCCTAATTAGTTGGGTAATAACCCTAGAAGACAAGTCGGCTCAAGAGGATAATTTGTATTAGGTTATTAGCCTCCAAGAGAAGAAGTAGGCTAAAGGAAATATTATATACTAAGTAAATAGGCACCCGGAATGAGAAGTTGGTCCACGCAGTTTGCCAGTTTTAGTATAAATACAGGAGGCCAGTCTTCATTCTGGCAGGCATTCTCAGAACTGCAAAAGCAGCACTTGTGCGCACTGCAGTTGGCCAGTTTGTGCGCAAGTTTGGAGGAGAGTTGTCGTTGCAGTTGCTGCAGCTAGCAGAGTTCGGTTTTGGCCTGGACTCTCGCTTGGTTATGATTTGGACTCTCTGATCAGCTCTTGTTACTCATGTTTGGTGCGCTATCCTTGGAGAGAGGTGCGCTATCTTGTTTAGGCTATCTAGCCTAGGGTTTGCTTCCGGAATGATTCTCTGTCAAGGTTAAGGTGCTCGGGGGTGGCTTCGGCCTATGGTTGCGTGACAATAGTGATATTGTCTATGGTTAAACGAGCACATCCATTATATTCTAACATACCCCACAACTGGGATATAAGGTTTTGGGGGAAGGTGAGGCTCAGGAGCTTGTAGAATGGTGGTTTAGGCCTGTGTGGAAATTCAAGTGCTCACACAAGAACAAGATTTTTATGTGGTTGGTTCTTAGGAAAAAGGTCCTTACTTGGGACATTATACAAAAGAGAAGTTGGTTTGGACCTAGTAGGTGTCCCCTTTGCAAAAAAAATGAGGAGATCATCCTACACCTATTGGTATTTTGTCCCTATGTTGTGCAGATCTAGAAGGAGGTGGCATCTCTCATTGGTATGCAGGATGCTTGGAGGGGTCAATCGGTTGAGGAATGTCTAAAAGTCTGGTGTAATAATTATAATGTGAAATCTTACAAGGCATTGCCTCTCATTATAGCTTGGTGGTTATGGTTGGTGAGAAATGATAGTTTATCTAAAAATATTTCAACTATGCAAATTACTTCACAAGGGATGAATATTCTCAGGCATTTAAGCAGACTAAAATTTTAAATCCGACGAGGATTATTGTTGAGAAAAAAATTGGCTTATTTTGATGGCGGCAGGCGCTACTCTACGTGATCTGCAACTATGTGGGGAAGGTGGAGTCTTAAATTTAAGGGATACACATGTGCTAAAAGTCAAAGCAGGTTTAGATCATCGTTCAGATAATTATGCAGAACTCATGACTTTGAAATTAATCTTGATTTTAGCCACAAAAAGGGATGTTTCAAAGATTGAAATATTTGATGATTCCCAGATGGTGATTAATTGGATGCAGGGGGCTTCTGCATTAGAAACCTTCCTTTTAAGGCCTATCTTTGAGGAGATTCGGGTATGTTTAGGTGCATTTGATACATCTCTTTTCATCATGTTTTTAGGGAAAGGAATGTGTTGGTAAACGAGTTGTCTAAGGCAAGTATTTCTTTGGAGTTTGGTCTCTGGCACATCCAGGTCAATGAGGAGGGTTAATCCTCTGAATATGAACATCCCCCTTTTTTATAAGTCATTGTCATGGTATTTTATATGTGTGTGTATTTTTCAAGTTCTAATATTGATCTACAGGACTTTATATGAGATCTATGGTTGGGAATTTTTGTTTTCTGATGCTTTTTGGAGAGCTAAGATTAAGTTTTGAACTATATGTCAAGATAGAAAATTGGCAGTGATCTATGAGTGTATGTTTTTGATGGGGTTCCTTTTGGACTCTATATTAATCCCTAGTGAGGGTATTTTCTGATGTATATCTAAGAAGTAGAGTGATGAGGGAGAGAACATCGATTCTCTCCCCGATCTGGAGCTGTGAGGATCTTATGACATGCTAATGAAGCATATGAGGAATGCAATTTTGTTACTTGTTAATCAAATTACAATTTCTTTTCCGTAGAAAAAAAGTAAGGGTTAATTCTTCACTCAATTGCTATACCTTAAAGATGAAGCAAATGTTAAATTTTGACCAATGGTCGGATAAAAATCCAACTATAAAATTATAGTGAAGGAAATGATATCTTTGAAAGAAAAATAAAATCAGTTCAACTCAATTTTGAAGCACAAATTAGAGAAAAAGAATCGAATATTTTCGAGATACAAAACAAGAATGAAGCATTAACTCAAGAATGAAGCTAATAATGATTAAATTTTGTCAAAATAAGATGAAGAAATCTTGTCTAAAGAACCACAACCACACTATGCTATCAAAAGTTTAAAAAAAAAGACAAAAAAAAGTCACAGAAAAAAATCAAGTTGCGAAATGCCAAAAAAGAAACATCTACAAACTTGATTAATGGCCAACCTATTACTACTAACCAAATCTAAGCCACGGCAAGTCAATCGAATCCATGAAAGCGAGGCATAGTTATAGTCCCACCAAGGTTTGATTCCTCAAAAGAAAAGGTCAATGCATCCTCACAGGGGGGCATTGATAAGTAGTTGAGTCACCATGGCCATCGGATAAGCCAAGTGGTCACACACCTCACAAGTGTAAACTCCCACCTCTTGATAGAGGCTGGATACTCGACACTTTAATGGGATAACAAAGCATCTCCGATACAAATGAAATCTTATCAATTGACAAATCAATTGAAGTATATATTAAAGATATCAATACACATCTAAAAATTAGTAGGGAGTGTCATAAATTTCAGATCAAAATAAAGTGTCATAAATTTCAGATCAAAATAAAGCATCCTATAGTTGAACATTGTCGTCATCACAATCATGAGAGTCGTCGTACTGATTAGCAAATTTTATCAACATCTACATTGTTTTGCATGACACTTTGTTTATATTCCAAGGAATCAGAATTCCAATGCAATTTCTCTTCGTAAAAGTACTTGGAGTCGTAATGAAAAAAGTTTTGTTTGAAATACTTATCAAAAAATAATTCCAATTAAGGTTGATCTTCGTGGGATATACGTATCTGCAATGTATCAATACAATTTCACCTTTTATCAATCGTATCATTGGATTTCTCCATATGCTTCGAGGAAAAAGCATCTGTAGAAGGGGTGACTAGTAGGGTGGTATATACCCCCCACAATGAAAACATTGACTGTCATATCCTTATGAAGGGTTACAACTTACAAGCCTTCCCCTACACTTCTTATTAGAATATTTCGATCCCCATATAACCTAGTTGATGCAAGATAATCTAACACAAAACCTAAATGACATTCTGCAAAATCTAGAAATCAAGCCTTGACTACTAGATATTGTGAATGAGCACAATAACCAATACACCGGCCCCAATGAACCTGAGATTTCAAAAATATGGATACCAAACATCAGGACTTCATTGACCCTTTCTTGTTGATAACATCAACATACAACATTCTTGGTGTGTGCATCTTTGGCCATATTTGATTGTTGTTTCGTTTATGATACACACTCTTAAGATAATCCAAGCACTCGCCATTGTTGTACTACTTTATTCCGGCTTAACATTATTATCACCAACCATTTTCAGGATACTTATGGACATTAGCAATTGTTTCATAGGCTCGGGAAAACTGAAATTACTATGAACAATCACTAATCTAGTTCAGGCCTTGTTACTTTGCCTAACAAAGGGGCTCAAACAACATGGATGATTGCACCGAGAGATGATATGTGCCACATGTATAACGCTAGAAATCAAAATGATAAAAAAAAAAGAGTTGAGATCCCTCGAGCAAAAAATTATAATAATAAAATAATGTAAAAAATATAACTATAAATACTAATAAATAAACCAGCATAAATCCATCTAAGCCTTGGATCTTTTAAGCACCCACAAGTTTGTGCCTCAATTTCTTTTTGATCCCTCTCAATGCAATGCATACTAGATCCAGGGTTAAGATGGTTATATGCTGGTTATTACAAAAATTGGTCTGTATTACCAGAAACAGGACAGTGAGACCCATTTCCCATTCCATTTTGTTCGATTCCCGTTCTCATTCCCATCCCCAGCTTGAGTCTGCAATAGAACATTACTAATCAATTTTATACACATAAACATTGGCTGAGGGGGTTTTCACGTTTCTTATCCCCCAAAGACCTCTAACCTTGTTTCTTGTTCTGCTCCCATTTTCCTGTTCAAGTTTTCTGGTAAAATACCATAGCAGTGTGATATATTCTCGATTATCTCTCTATAAAAAAAATATATCTTTAATGGCGTGCCTAACTATGTAGAAATTCCCTGAAATAGCAATAATGAAGCGCATTTTCAGATTGTCAATGGCAGGGCAAACGAGCCCTCGAATAAATTCAAACTAAAAAAGCAACCCTGACAATAGCAACCCTAGAAGCAATTGCAGGCTCGTAACCAAAATCTGCCAAAGTTCGACACAGATAAAAGCACTTATCTAAAAGATAAAATTTTATTCAGTGACAGCTCCAATTGCCATACTAAATGCCTTTCAGATTCATACACCCAGCATCTAACAGAAACAAAGGACTACAAACTCAAATTCCTTTTTATAAAAAAGATAACAGGTTTGGAAGCATAATAACCTTGTAGCTTGACGGGGTGATAAATCTCCAGACCTTCCAGCAGCCTCAGTTCCAGCTCCACTTGGGGCAGCTCCTGCCATGATAATTGGAGGAAACAAACTAACCCTAAGTAAGCAAAATAAGAATGGCTATATTCAGGGTAGGTTAAGAGAGATATTACCTTGGGAAGTGAAGATGCAGAGGAACGAGGGGCTTGAAATGGGGAGTGGGCAGAGAGGCCGTCCTGGTCTTGTTCCGGCTCTGAAGCTTCCTCGTTTCCGCCCTTTCCACTCTCCGCCATTCTCACTTCGCCCTTTTGAATATCACTCTGATCTCTTGTTTTCAAAGGTGTTTGGGAAATGTTAATGGATTTAGTTTCCAGAAATCCTGACCCCACTTATCTATTCTATAGAATAATGAAAGTTTCGAGTATCCAGAATAGAAAATCAATTCATGCCGAGAGCAACTGCTGCTCCCTGATCTCGTATTTTGTGTTTTTGTTTAGGCAGGTGGTCAGAGGATTCGAGTATCCAGAATAGAAAATCAATTCATGCCGAGAGCAACTGCTGCTCCCTGATCTCGTATTTTGTGTTTTTGTTTCGGCTGGTGGTCAGAGGATCCGTTGAAAGAGTTATTTATTATTCCACATATATGGGAGCTTACAGGGATGGAATTTGATCGTCAAACTATCCAAGAATTACTGGCCAAATTCTTGTAAAAAAATTTGAAGATCCGTTGAAAGAGTTATTTACTCTCTGATATATATAGTTTTGAAATGGTTTTTATTTGGTAATATTTTTTTAATACATTTCTTTGAAATTTGGTGAGAAATAGTTATATCATTTAGAGTGATTATTTCTGTATAATCCAAGTGCTCTAAGGATTTTTAGGCATTTTGATTTCATTTTTATATTCAAAAATGGATTTAAAACAACAACAAAAATGGTGATTTCCAATAGATTTAAGTCCCCCAAATTCCGATAAAAAAAAATCATTTCATAGAATATATCAAGGGATAGAATTTGATTGTCAAATTAATCAAAAATATTGGTCAAATTATTGTAAAAAAGTTTGAAGGATTCAATAAAAGAGTTATTTATTCTCTCAAATATATGGGAGCTTACATGGATGGAATTTGATCGTTAAATTGGGCAAGAAAATAGGCCAAATTTTCATTAAAAAATTTGATTATTGGTGGTTTTATTAGAATAGAGTTTGATTTGGTTAGAACTTAGATTAACATGGATTGTAAGATGCATATAATCCATATATATTTATTATAACTTTGAATTTATAATGGATTAAGAGGAACCAAATTTATGAAGGTGAAAACTTTTCTTCAATTTTTTCAATCTTAGGCTTTTTTTTAATATATATAATAATAATAATAATATATTTTTAAGGTCACTACCAAGCCAAATATTAAATCGGTGTATGAGACCCTCTTATTTGTGGGACAAGGGACCCCCTTAGTCGAGCAATTTGACTGCTAAAGTCTACGGAGGTATACATACCCCACCCTACCCCCTCTAGATTTGAATTTATCATGCATTAAGAGGAATCAAATCCATGAAGGTGAAAATTTTTCCTAAATTTTTTTCAATCTTAGGCTTGTTCTCAATACATATAATAATAATAATAATAATCTATTTTTAAGGTAACGACCAAGCTAGACACCAAATTGGTGTATGAGACCCCTTTATTTGTGGGACAAGGGACCCCCTCCGCCGAGCGATTTGACTACTAAAGTCTCTGGAGGTATACATACACTACCCCCTCTAGATTTGTGGCCTCCAAGGAGGAAACGCATGTTTTTAACCATTAGGCTCACTCATACTCTATATATCACTTGTCAACTCCATGTTGAGTCACGTGTCAACTCTATGTTGAGTAAGAAAGAATTCCATATCTCCCTCATACTAAGCAACACACCATTGAAAT
Organism: Picea engelmannii; assembly: GCA_009831015.1. NCBI lineage: Eukaryota > Viridiplantae > Streptophyta > Pinopsida > Pinales > Pinaceae > Picea > Picea engelmannii. The sequence continues at coordinate 139,983 of ML793141.1, forward strand.
AAATGTTTTAACCATAAGAATTATTTTACTTTCATTGTTATATATATGTATATGTATATGTATATATATAGATGTATAGATGTATATGTGTGTGTGTGTGTGTGTGTGTGTGTGTGTGTGTGTGTGTATAGAGAGAGAGAGAGAGAGATTTTACTTACGTGGGCATAAAAAAAAATTATGGATGGTGTTTCAACTACATGTTAGCAATGAAGGAATCACACATTTTTGTGCGAAAAAATAAAAATAAAAAACAAAATATCATCTTAAGGGACTTGATCCTTCTTCGATAGATCCTAAGTTAAGATGAATCTACTATGGTTCTTAATATAACATGTTGAGCAGGGAAGGAATTACACATATCATTCATATTTAACAACATACAAGTGAAATGTTGTACACATCTCCCTCATAAACCATTTCTCTCTCTCTCTCTCTCTCTCTCTCTCTCTCTCTCTCTCTCTATATATATATATATATATTATAAAATTTATATAAAAATATTTTATTCAAAGTGGACATTGAAATATTTTATTTATGGTTGACATTAAAATATTTTTTTGCTATGTTGCACGAGTTTCTGAAACGTGGGAACGTTGGGAACTTGGATAGAGTGTCCTAAACAAGTAGAAGTTTTTCCAGATTTGGAGGAAACATCAAGTTGGGAGCGACAATGTTATATATTAAAAACATATAAAAAATATTTTAGATTATAATGTATCTAGATAACAATACATTTTAAATTTATCTCGATACATTATAAATTTTATTTCAATAAAATTGAAGGTCAATAAAGGACAAAGTTGCTCCTACTAGAATAACTACAATATCAAAATTACTAATTTATTATGTGTTGATAATTATATGAATATATTTAACACATGCCTGATGGTTAAGAACATGTGTTTCCTCCTAAGAGGTCACAAGTTCGAATCTAGAGGAGGGTAGAGTATGCATACATCCATAGACTTTAGCAGTCAAACCGTTGCGCGGAGGGGGTTCCTTGTCCCACAAACAAGGGGTTTCATACACCAATTTGGTGTATGGCTTGGTTGTGACCTTAAAATTAGATTATTATAATTTGTATAGCCTGAGTGGGCCTAATGGTTAAGAACGTGTGTTTCCTCCTTGGAAGTCACGGGTTCAAATCAAGAGCGGGGTAGAGTATGTATACCTCTATAGAATTTAGCAGTCAAATCATTGCACGGAGGGGGTCCCTTGTCCCACAAACAAGGGGGTCTCATACACCAATTGGTGTCTAGCTTGGTCATGACCTTAAAAATAATCAAATATTTTTCTAAAATTAAATGTTACATATATAAACTTCAAACATCTTTGTAAATTTGAAACGTTATTTTTGTTGTGATTAGAAACAACTAAATAGTAATACTCTTGTAATATGAAAATACAATAAAAGTCAATGACATGGCTGGTTGATAGCATCAACATACTGGAGCAAATGTTTGTCATGGACAAGGTATTGATTTATTTTACTTTCATGCTTAGTCTGGGCTTGAAGACAAACATACATGCATTAAAAAAAAAATCATATCTACAACTATAAAGTGACTATTATTAAGTTTTTTTTATTTAAATGATTTTATAGTGATATTGTGAATAAATATAATGAAATTAATTGGAATAAATTATGTGTTTGTAATAATGGAATAAAAATATTTACATTTTAATTTAATAATATCGGAAATTGGTACTTATTAATACAAAAATATATAATTTTAATTTAAAGTTCTCTATTTCACAAACTCATTCCCAAGCTCCCAATTCCTTTATACTGAAGCTCCCAATAAGCTCCCAAGTTCCCAAAACTGTTTCCAGCTAATTGGGGACATTTTGTACCTATTCCCAAGCTCTTGAAACGTCAAGAACGAATTTAGAGATGTTAGAGATGTAGAGAGTGGTTCTCGTGCAACTATGTTTTTTTGTTATTGATAGTTTTTAAATGTCACACGTGAACTTCATGTTGAGCATAGAAGGGATTACACATCTCCCTCACACTGAGTTGTGGAAAGCACCTCTCCACGCTTTAAAAAGAAGAAGAAGAAGAAGAAGAGAAGTAAACAATGAAAAGTTGTTTAGTGATACATTTGCTTTAATGTAAATTTAGGTTCACAATAAAGTCTCTTATACTCGGACATCAACACTAACATTGTTAAAAGTTTCAATATCATGATTGAAAATTCAAAATTTAAATCCAACATCCATTTAAAGGGATTCATATTTTTCTTTTAACATTGTATCATTTAAGTAACTTTTATACTATTTTTTAACAATGTCCCAATTTATATGGGGTAGATACCAATAATGAACAAGGTAAGAGTATAACTTTTGAGTGAACCAAGGCTTCGCTGGTAAAGAAAGTAAAAGCATGAAAACACTTATGGTTGGATCCCTTATAGTAAATCCATGTGCCTTCATTTTGTTGGTCCTCCTCCTCCTCTTCCTCTTAGGTGATAAACACTAGCATGTTATTCCTTTCCTCGCCTCCAAAGTTGTGTAACATTGGTCTTGTATGAGTTGTTATAAGAGTTGGGAGGAACACTACTCTCTCAACTGCCTCCGTACCAAACACTACCATGGCCTCTTTTCCCTCACCTCTTCAATAGTTGCCCAGTGTTGGTTATGTATGAGTTGTCAGAAGAGTTGGGAGGAACACTAACCTCTCAATCCCCCTCCATGCATTTTAGACTAACATATATCTCCTCAAACCCATGGCTCTACATCTTGCATAATCCAATATATTCTTGTTGTTGACTATACTCACTTTCCAACTTGCCAAGTTAGCAAATCCTACTTCCTTTTTTCATAATGCTTTTGTTAGAAATAGACAATATGATCAAAATAGACTCCCTACAATATTGCATGTGCACCTAAGTCACAAAAATTCCAAATAACTCATTATATGAAAATTAAAATGCTCAACATTCTCATAAAGTGCAAACTAGGGAGCCCAAATAGTTGGTTTCACTAGTAGATGGTCTTGTGAGAAAGTTCATGGAGCTCTCAAGGTCAAATCTCATTGAGCCCCTTGGGGTTATTAGTGGGTATTTCGCTTGGAGTTACTATCATCCTCTCTATTCATAATACCAGGGAAGAGGGGAGAATTATGTGGGGATGGCAAGGTTGACTCGAAATGCCCAATACACTAACAAATGAAGCACTGATATTTCTTTGGGAAAAAATAATAAATGAATAGAAATAAGTTTCAAACTAGGAAAATTCAAGGATTCTTTCATGGCACAAGCAACTCACATCATAATATGAGCAACAAAAACATGAAAAACTTAACAAGAATCAATTCCAATAAACTTAAAGAACTTATGTAATTTCTCTTGTCCCTTAACACATGCACTGCCCACAACATTAAACGTGTTCTTGACACCTTCCTCAACAAAATAATAACACAAAAACTCAACCTACGCCATTTTCAACTTTAATATTACTAATACCATAAAAAGGGAGTGTATTATTATTCCTCGTATAAAAAAATAGCATTGTGTTTTTTGTTAGCCTATGGGGTGGTAAATAGTGAAGTCTCCCTGGCCATATTATGAGTACAACTATGTTCAATAATCCACTTATTAAGAGGACTATGCTCAAACAAAGTTTTAGAAGTTGTTGCATGAAAAGCTTTACCATCATTTATGGGGCAATGTTTTCATTGATTGAAAAAGTAAGCTCTTTGGTTTTCCCATGAAAGACATTTAGCAATCTTTAGAATGCCTTGATTTGTGACAATATTGCTAAGGTATCTTTTTATGACTACATATGACTGAATAGTGAAGTCCCCCTTGCCATATTATGAGTACAACTATATCCAATAATCCACTTACTAAGAGGATTATGCTCAAACCGAATTTTAGAAGTTGTTGCAAGAAAAACTTTACCATCATTTATGGGGAAATGTTTTCATTGATTGAACAAGTAAGCTCCTTGGTTTTCCCATGAAAGACATTTAACAATATTCAGAATGACTTGATTTGTGACAATACCCCTAAGGTATCTTTTTACGACTACATATTTCCTTGTTAATTTGGTTGCATGTGAGGTTGAGAGTCCTTTTGGGAACCAACATTATGCCTCTTAAAATTCCAATGTTTATGTTTTATGTTGGATACATGAGCCTTTTGTTTGGCATTGATCTTATCTAGATTTATTAATTGTCTTTCTTCTACACCAAATGCACAACAAAAATGTTTTGAAATATAACATGTTGATCGAAGAACAAACCAATATGGAGCATGTATATTTTGTAGAAAAAAGTGAATCAATCCATTATCACTTTTTTGAAGTTCGTACTATGTTCCTCCAACTGCAATTGATGCTCCTTGCATTGAGCAAAGTAATCATCAATGCAATCAAATTCATGTGGATCCAATCACTATGTCAGTTCTCAAACTAAATAATTTGTGCCTCGTTAGATTTGGAGAATATATTCTCAAGAGTGTTCATGATATATAAATTGTCATGGATATTCCACAAGAACATGTTGTCGCAACATATCTTCCAAGTTTCTGTGAACACTCTCTATTTTTGCAATGTTTACTTATTATTACAACTTAATATTACAAGCATAACACTCAAATTACTAAAATAAACCAAGAATGCAATAAAATGAGCTAAAATAATAAACACAACATCATACACACCATGAACACAAGATATACCATGGCAAACCCAATATGGGAAAACCCAATTAGAAGGTGAGGACTATGCCTTGATCTTTTCTTCTCATGAATGAAATGCAAACACAAAGAAAGATTAACTAACTAGGGAGTTGTCATAGACATTGTGGCATGTATGGTTGCTACAAGATCTCCTACTTCCTTCTGTTTGCTCACAATATCCAACTCCTTTGCTCTACCCAACTATGGAACAGTAGATCAATACAACAAGAATATAACTCCTTCATTTCCTAGTGGCCTAGTGTTTAACATACCTTGATAGTTTCCTAGGGTTAGGGGTTTTGCATGCCTCAACTCCCAATTAGGGTTAGGGTTTTGGGCACTCTAGGATTTTCTTGAAAGTCCACATGTGTGGGTAATGGGAGCTAACATGGCATCCACTCAATACCATGGTGGTCAAAAGCACAAGTCAAATTCTGGGAGGCATAACTTCTTCATACCGACTCCAATTGAGGTAATCTTTGTGCCATTGGAAAGCTCTCAACATATAAAATAATTTTAGGGAGTTGTGAACTTTTTTACTCATTCAATAATGTTTGGTTCTTATATGCATGTTATTTATTCATTGGTAATTCCTCCATGGCTTTAGCCATATTCAATCAAGAAATAAGAAAAAAAAAGAATAAGAAAACAAGTGTTATGATATTTAGACACTCAGGAGTTAGTTAAGATCGACTTGATCTAAAGTGTCATTAGGTTAAACTATGTTTCTTTAGTATGCATTGTAATTCGATGGTCACGACATGTTCCCAACATTGAGTGATCTGACAATGCATATTCTCCTCGATATTAACGACTACATTGATACATGACTTACCACCCGACTAGCCTATGATATTTATTTAAAGAGCATGGAGGATCATTTCTCAATGATCGATTGTAAGAAGCTCTCTTGTAAATCTCTTTGCAATATTGTTCTTTGCATTAATAAATTGTTCCAAGTGGCCATGTTGGTTGGTGTCGTGGATGTTTCCCCATAGGTGTTTTACCACATAAAATCATCGATGTGTTGATCTTTGATATGGTTGTGTGAGTGGTTACTGAAGGTGTTCATCCTTTGTTCGGATACATGTGTTGTTGAACATGGTATTAGAGTGCATTTGAAGACCCTCTCCTGTTGTAGATCGAGATTTTGAAGTTGTTTTGCCGCATCTCTGGTTTTTTCCATTTTCATACATTTATGGGGTAAGAGGACTATTCCATTGTATCTGGAGCACTCATTTCAATAAGGAACGCTTTTCATTTCACTCGAAAAGGTTTATGTTTGCCTAAGATACGACCATTTCATTCATTTCCATAGGTATAAAACTTGAATACGCCCTTTTAAATTTTTGCAGAGATAGTATTTCAGTTTCTATTTTTTATTTCTAGGTCGCTACTCTTTTCAATTTGTGTATTCTCTTTATACTATGCTCTATGCCATCTTGACAAATTAGAAATAGAGCGGAAAGGCTTTTCATGTCTGTGTATGCACTTTGTCGTGTGCTCTGTGCGATCTCGGTAAATCGGAAATAGAGGGAAATTTTGCAATTTTCAAGTAAGCTAACCGAGATGTAACCCTTGTTGTTGTCGAGAAGCGAATTTTTTTGTGTCTATGATTACATGAAAATAAGTTTTTATTGAGCACATACTCCAAGGCCATCTTCCACAACAACAACAACACCCATAATCCTCCTTCTTAAGACTATGATGTGTTTTGCACTAACTCACTTGGGTGAAAGTTACTTTACTTAGGAAGAGGTCTTGAGTTCAAGTTTCTTTTTTGTTACTTTTTTTTTTAAACGTTTATGCATTCATTGTAAAGTGCATTTCACTTAATTATAAAAGTGAATAACTATTAAACAATTTTAATATTTTTTAAGTTATTTTTTGCATGCAACTTTCATTTACAACGTAATTTCATTGTAAAAGTGATTCCCACTTATTCTATAAAAGTGGGTCACTTTATAAGTAACTTATTTAAAAGTGAGCTTATAGGCATAGTTAAGAGGAGCATCACCATGTGGACCAACTTCTACTTGTCATGTGGCTCTTTGGTTACCGTTTATGCATTTTTTCAAAAGGGCACAACTTTCACATCTGACGTTCGTTTTGAGTGCCATTTTTTTTAAACAACCTATTTTTTTGAGAGTTTTCCATCCATACCATCAATTTCAGCCTTTAAATCCATATTCTCTGCATATTTTAATGTGGCTTATCCCAATGATATTTTGCTTACCAATACCAACTACTTCTCATGGAAATCCCATATGGAGGATGTATTAAGAAGTAAAAGAATGTACCAAATTACCTTGGGAAAAGAACAAGAATCCATGGATAATGAAAAGTATGTCAAATGGACTAATAGTAATGACGAAGTGCGTGGAAAAATCAGAATGTTCATCTCTTTTGATTTAAGGTTTCACCCTCGAGGAATTGAGGACCCATATACAACTTGAAGTTGTGTTTGGTAAACACAATATTATTCGATCCCACTAGTTGGAAAATCAGTCAATGACTTTAAGTCCAAATGATTTTCCTCGCATTGAAGATTAATTATTTAAATTCAAAACACTTAGACTTTTGTGTATGAAATATCAACTAGATATGAAGGAAGATCGATGCGTATATGCTATTCTTGCTAAGCTCAATTGTGCATATTATGTTTTTGTATCTACCTTTTATGCCATTAGAGAAGCTCTAGGGAGTTCTTATAAAAATCACACTCTTATGTCCTTTCGTGATGTTCTGATTCGATAGCAAGATAAGCTTGTACAACTTGGATTGATAAACACTACAGGTACATCCAACAAATCCTCAGTGGTCCAGTAGAAAGACAAATCCAAGAATCCCAAGAAGTAACATCATCGCCACAACAACAAGCAAAACAAGGGTCCCAAATCCTCTCTGTTAGCCTTTGCTCCTAATGGTGACAAAGGAGAAAAATTCAAAAGTAAGGGAGATTGACAGACATTGCAACTTTTGTGGGAAATATGGTCATGTGGAGTCCAAATGTTTTAAGAAGATGGATGCTTTAGAAGCAACGATGAAAAAGTACAACATCAATGTTGATTCTTATTCTTCTTCTTCTCATGGACATGCACTTTCTGCTTTCGGTTTCTCCTTCAATGCAACTTCTACTTCTTATTCTAATGAGTGGATTATTGATTAAAAAGCATCTTATCATATGGCTAAGGATAAATCCATATTTTCTGCTCTAAATGAATGTAACACCAATAAAATATTTGTTGTTGATGATAGATCCCTTAGTGTTATAGGATCTGGAATAGTCCAGGTAGACAATGGTCATTTCAATGATGTATTGTGTGTTCAAAGTATTTCCTACAACCTTCTATCAGTATATCAGATCACTCATTCAGGTGAAGGTAAAACTGTAGAGTTTTTACAAGTTTGACAACTTTGGGTCATCATATTTTCCATCAATTTTTGTTCCTCATAGCGATGACTTGAGCAAACTTTGGCATGAGCGGTTTGGTCATCTAAACTATCACTCATTACAACAACTATGTAATCAATAGATGGTGACTAGTCTTCCTCTTGTTTCTTGCAGAGATGGTGTTTGTGTCGGTTGTGTTCTCGACAAACATCATCGGGACAATTTTGACAAACGTGTGTCTTGACATGCCTCAACCCTTTTGAAACTTGTTCATAGTGACTTGTGTGGTTCACTTTCTTCTCCTTTTTATGGGTGCAAATATTTCTTAACTTTCATTGATAACTTCTCCATATGCGATTGGGTTTATTTTTTAAAACTTAAGAGCAAAGTGTTTGGCAAGTTTTTGGCCTACAAGGCCCTTGTAGAAAAAAAATATGGACATCAACTTCAAAGGTTAAGAACATATAATGAAGGTGAATATGCAAATAACAATTTAATAAATTATCACATTGCAGAGAGCATTCAAATGCAACATGTTGCTCCATATACACCACAAAAAAATGGTGTTGTCGAGAGAAAGAATTGTACATTAAAATAAATTGCTAATTGTATGATCTAATCTAAAGGATTAAGTCTTCATTATTGGGTAGAAGCCATCGATTTTGCAAATTACATAGTAAATTGCATTCCCACAAAGGCTCTAAAAAATATAACACTGGAATAAGCATGGAATAAAATTAAGCCAGATGTAAGTCACTTCCATGTATTTGGCAGTGTAACATGGGCTCACATTCCTGATGAGAAAATGAAAGCTTTACAACCTAAAAGTGAGAAGTGTATTTTTGTTGGTTATTCTGAAGATGTCAAAGGTTGCATACTTCTTCAACCTAATTCTAATGAAATTATTATTAGAAGAGATGTTAAATTTGATGAAAATATATTTGCTTGCGAGCCTAATTCGGTGTTTGTGCCTTCTTTGTCCTACGAGCCATATTTGACATTTGTGTCTTCTTCAACCTACGATCCATCTTCGACATTTGTGCCATATTTTGTTCTTATTATGGTTTCTTCTTCTTCTTCATATGGTGATAGTGAAGATGAAAATCCACCTCCGCCTACTCACCTTCATCCAGATGAATCCATTGAACATGAACCTACACCAACACCACAACTTCTTAGATGGGTTCGTTCAACTAGAGAAGCAACTAGTGATCTTGCTAGTGATCCTTTAGATCGACGTCAAACATGTTCACAGTTCCAACAAGCCTCTTCTATTTTGGTTCAAGTTTCAAAGACTTGTGATCCATAAACATTTGCAGAAGCTTTAGGTCATCCAGATTAGGACACAACAATGTGAAGAGTATTACTCTTTAATGGCGAATGATACTTGGGATCTTGTACCTCTTCTGAAAGGAAGAAAACTTGTCATACGTAAAAGGGTACACAAAACTAAGTATGCATCAGATGGAAGTGTTGAAACACACGAGGTCCAATTAGTTTCCAAGGGGTTCTCTCTAGTTGAAGGCATTGACTATAATTAAACCTTTTCCCCCGTCATCAAAATGAATTCCATCCACCTTGTTCTAGTCCTTACAACCTCACATAAATTGGAGGTCCATTAGATGGATGTCAAATTTTCCTTCTTGCATGGGGATTTGTAAGAATAAATCTACATGGAACAACCTCTTGGCTATGTCTAGAATGACTTCAGTGTTGTTTTTTGCCTTAATAAATCTATTTATGGTCTTAAGCAATCTCCTCAAGATTGGTATGTCAAAATGGACAACTTTCTTCTTAACAATGGATTTTCTAGATGTCATTCTAACCCCAATGTCTATCCCAACAAAGTTGGAAGCCATCTCATAATACTTGTTCTTTATGTTGATGACCTTATCCTCATTGGTAGTGACCCTAAGCTTTTAAACAATGTGAAAACCAGCCTTAAGAAGAAATTTGAAATGACCGAGTTAGGCTATTTGCACCATTTCCTTGGCCTCCAAGTTTTGCAAACCAAGGAAGAAATTTTTCTTTCCCAGTCTAAGTATGCTTGTGACCTTCTTCATCGCTTTCACATGGAAGATTTTAAACCAGCCCCTTCTCCCTTCCAGTCTGGAGTCAAAATTGTTTCCACTTGTACTTCTCTCGAAGTTGATGCCACTTTGTACCATCAGTTAGTTGGTAGCCTCTTATATTTGACTCATACCCATCTTGATATTTCCTTTGTTGTCGGTCTTTTTGCATGGTATATGCAAACACCTCATGAAATCCATTAGAAAGCAGCTAAAAGAATACTTTGATATGTATGTGGTATAGTTCAGTTCAGGATACATTACAGCTCAAGGGGAACTCCTTTATTTTTTATTTCACTGATTGAGATTGGGCTAGCGACCCTAATGATCGAAAGTCTACTATAGGTTATGTTTTTAGACTTTGTTCAGGACCTGTCACTTGGTACTATAAGAAAAAATAGTCTATTGTTTTTTCTTCAGTAGAAGTAGAGTACCAAACATCAATTAATGCAAGTCAAGAAGTCTTGTGGCTTCAATGGATATTTTCAAAGTTTGGATCCCAGCAGTAGCATATGACCACCCTCTGGTGTGACAATCAGAGTGCCATCAAGCTCGCCAAAGATCTAGTTCAACATCAGCGCAACAAACACATCAAGTTGCACATGCACTTCATCAGAAAGCCATTCGTGATTGAGCTATTGAAGTGTTATTTTTCCCTACAGAAGATAAAGTTGAAGACATTTTCACAAAGTCTCTTACAAAAGTGAAGTTTTCCAAACTTCGATCTATGTTAGGAGTTCATGAAGTTATCATTAAGGGGGGATAGGCTCCAATGCCTCCTTCCTTCTCCAATTGTGTCACCTTTGTAAATCCTTAAATCATATCCCGAGTTGTTCTTAAGGGGGTATGTTAGGATATTTAGACCCTTAGGAGTTAGTTAAAATCAACTTGGTCTAATATGTCATTAGGTTAAAGTGTGTTTCTTTAGTATGCATTAGTATGCATTGTAATTTGATGGTCATGATATGTTCCCGAGATGGACTGATCCAATGACTCATATTCTCCTAGAACTTAATGGCTACATTGATCCATGGATTAACACTCGATTGGTCCATGATCTCTATTTAGAGAACATGGAGGGTCATTTGTCAATGATCAATTGTGTGTTACGAGGAAAATCTCTTTATGGCATGGGGTAAACCACAACAGATTGAATGACACACACAAATCAACTATAATCCCAAGCATACTATATAAATGTAATGCTAACAAGACAAGGCCAAGAGCCTACCTCATCCGGACGTTCGATGAAGACCACTGTTGAGCAAGCAACTCAAAGATTTATACCTGCAACTTGTCCTCAACAACCAAGATACACAAGAATATGGTGATAATATATAATGTCAGCATATAGATTATCATAATCCATTAACATACATGACAAATACGCCCATGGAATAATAATTCAAATATTTGCAAGATATCAATTGGACGAGAAAATAATATTTCCATTAAAATAATCAACAGAAGTATATAGGTGACAAACTTTTGTATCGACACATATTAGAACTGAGAAACTAATTCCCTCCAGTTGGGCCTCCACCACTTCAATATTCCACCGAAGGCAAGCTCATATAAAGGAGACAATGAGGTTCTCCATCACAAAGAAGGACGAGCTTGGGGGCTGAACAATGAGTTCAGACTTTCAAGGATAAAGGGATGCAAACTCAATATGAAGTGAAATTTATCTAGAGTATCTTTGCTCTCAAAAGTTGAATTCTTTCCTCCTTCAAGGCTTGGATATGGCTAAATTTATAGCCTTCAAATGGAACTGAAGAGCCGATTCATAGCATTTCTAGTATGTGGAAGGTCAAGGATCATGGATCTCGTGACATGGCATGGAAACTCAACATCATTTTTAATTTTGAGCACCAAACCCGATGTACATGGGTTGTAATGGAGAAACCTGCATATACGCTTGTTGTCTAACTAGTAGGGCGCGTATATGTGGAAAAATGTGTTTTTTTGGCTCTAGAAGGTACAAAAGAGGACTTCAAGTCTACATAGGGAAATGGAAAGGCTATCCAAGCAAGTTGCATGGGGTGAGGCAAAATTTTCTATAACAAATGCCCCCTAATGTGTGAGGTCAAAGGAGTATCTGGGATGGCCGAAATACATTATAATTCCCATAAGTGGAGTAACGAAGACTCATTTGAAAATGCTAGTTACTCATGAGAATATTACAATCTATAATGACTTTGTACATATGGATGCCGATCTGAATTACACTTCATAACCATGTGGAAAAATACCAAATAGTTGTTCATGGCCATGAATAAGAAATACAAAGCAGACACATGCCATAGGCTGTCATAGTCACGAACAAGGCCTGGTGGAATCCAGTCTCAAAATCAATCTGATGATATCTGTATATAATGGAGTACAATCTGATCTCCCATGATCACTGAAGTCATATAGGTATTGGTTCAATGAAAGACAACAACATAATAGGAATGTTGCTACTGTAAGTTGGAGGTCTTCTACACTATCCGTCGAAGGTGTAAGTCTACATCATGTGAATAGAGAATTTGATGTCGAACATAATGAGACTTCGTTTGATTACCGATCATTAAGGTATACCGTTAACAAACGCGAGACAACCTATCGATAATGAAAGTAGGTACCAAGGTACCAAGTACATTCTTACAAGTGTGAATAAGGGTGTTGAGGCCGAACACTTGAAGAATCCATCGATCATGAGACATTGATGTATTCCCAACTATCGATGGCGGGAGAACCTATCGTTGATTACTGCAAGCCTCTAGGTACTCATAGGACTCTAGGTCTCATTTCCAGAATAGATGAGTTGAATTCGATGGAAGAAGACCCGCTGAAAGGAGAGCATTAGGGAATCTCTCATCAGTTAGCACGAGGTACAAAGCAATATCTTGATGATGTATACGTCATCGATTGTCTCTCGACAAATGTTGGGACAACTTCAAGGTTTGAAGATAAATTAGAATGTCTCCATACCAGGGGTCCGAAGACGAGAAAAGGAAGATATGTGGTGATAATATATAATGTCAGCATATAGATTAGCATAATCAATCAACATACATGACAAATACACCCATGGAATAATAATTCAAATATTTGCAAGATATCAATTGGATGAGAAAAGAGTATTTCTATTAAAATAATCAACATAAGTATATAGGTGACAAACTTCTGTATCGACACATATCGGAACCGAGAAACTAAGTCCCTCCAACTGGGTCTCTGCCACTTCAATCCTCCACCAAAGGTAATCTCATATAAAGGAGACAATGAGGTTCTCCATCACAAAGAAGGAAGATCTTGGGGGTTGAACAATGAGTTCAGACTTTCAAGGATAAAGGGATGTAGACTCAATATGAAGTGAAATTTCTCCAGAGTATCTTTTCTCTCAAAAGTTGAATTCTCTCCTCCTTCAAGGCTTGTATATGGCTCAATTTATAGCCTTCAAATGGAATTGAAGTGCCGAGTTAGAGCGCTTCAAATACGTGGAAGGTTAAGGATCATGGATCTCGTGACATGGCATGGAAATCCGACATAATTTTTAATTTTGAGCACCAAATCCGATGTAAGTGGGCTATAGTGGAGCAACCTATGTATACGTTTGTTCTCTAACTGGTAGGGTGTGTATATGTGGAAACATGTGTTTTTTTGGCTCTGGAAGGTACAAAAGGGGACTTCAAGTCTGCATAGGGAAATGGAAAGGCCATCCAAGCAAGTTGCATGGGGTGAGGCAAAATTTTCTATAACATTGTGAGAAACTCTCTTGTAAATCTCTATGTAATATTTTTCTTTTGCATTAATAAATTTATCCAAGTGGCCACATTGGTTGGGGCCATGGATGTTTCCCCATGGGGGTTTTTACCATGTAAAAACATTGGTGTGTTGATCTTTGATCAGATTGTGTGAGTGGTTACTAAAGGTGTTCGTCCTCTGTTGGAATAGTTGTGTTGTCGAACAACAAGAATAACAAGCTCATTAAGGAGAATGGTGGCCTGATAGATGTTATAGAAAGATTTTCCTCACCACATGCAATCTTGCACATGGAGCCTTTTCCCATTTCCCTATGTAGAATTTTCATCCCTTTTTGCAAATCCAGAGCTAAACATACATTTTTTCCACATATAAGCACCTTGCCTACTATACAACATGCGTATACGCAGGTTGCACCACTACAACTCATGTACATCGGGAAATGTGCCCAAAAATGAAAAATAGTGTCAGGTTTCCATGTCACGATAGGAGATCAATGATTCTTGGCTTTCCATATACTGGAAACATTCCGACTCGGCCCTTCAGTTCCACTTGAAGGTTATAAATGGGCCAATTCTGAGCTATGGAAAAGAGAAGAAAGAATTCAACTTTGAGAGCAAAGTTACTCTGAAGGAATTATTCACTTCACATTGAGTCTTCATCCCTTTATCCTTTAAGTCTGAACATAGTGTTTAGCCCCCAATCTATTCCCTTATTGAGTGAGAACTCTATTGTCTCTCTTACATGATCTTGCCTTCGGTGGAGGATTGAAGTGGTGGAGGCCCAGCTGGAAGGAACTTAGTTTCTCGGTTCCGAACCGTGTCGACATGGAAGTCTGTAAATTATTCACTTCTGTTGATTACATCTTAATAAAAATACTCTTTTCTCGTCCAATTGATATCTTGCAAATATTTGAAGTATTATTCCATGGGCGTATTTGTTATGAATGTTAATGGATTATGCTATTGAATGTGCTAACAACATATATGATCACCATATGCTTGCTTTGCTTGGTTGTTGAGGACTAGTTGCAGGTATATTGTTTTGGGTCAAGTGCTCAACGATGGACTTCATCGAACATCTGGATGAGGTAGGCCTTTTATCTTGTCTTGCTAGCATATTTGTTTATACAACATACTCGAGAATAGAGTTGATTTCTGCAGTCATTTCCGTCTGTTGTGGTTTGCCCCTGGCCATAGAGAGATTTTCCTCGTAACAAAATCGGCAACCATACTGGGATTGAATCTTCTTTCTTGGGGTTTGGAGTGTTTTTCTCCTTAGATTGCTCTCGTTTAAATTGTGTTTCTTGTCGTATAATTGCTTGACAACCTCTGTTCACTCTGGGTTTGAGTCTTTCAACCTTCACCTTAGCCTAGCTGTGTTTTTGAAACATATACGTAGGTTTTTGCTTGACAGTCGTGTATATACGCGTGCTATCCTTCTGCAAGCTGTGTACATACGTGCTTTTCCCTTGAACAGTCGCGTACAACAACCGCTTTTGCTTGTTTGCTGGGTTTGGTGGTTGTTGGGTAGGTTTTGATGATTGTTGAGTCTTCTTGGGTCTATATAGTGACTGTTAAGTGTCTGTGGGATGACAAGAAACCTGTCTTTGGTTGAATTTTTGGGCAGTGCCTTTCTCGTCATCTTTTCATTTAGATTGTCCTTGTACATTGGGCTGGGTGTTTTTCTCCTTGGTATCCTACTTGAGTTGTCTCTTTCTATACACAATAGAGTCTTTATACATCAAGTTGTTGTTCAGTCCATGCATTTTCATTTTTCTTATATTGAAAATACAAAAATATTAGGCATTTTACATTGATTGGAATTTTGATCTTTTGAGTCTTTGTCATTTAGCTTAGTGCATGTAATGAAAGATTGCATTTTTATTCAGAATTGCAGAGTTGAAATTGAAAATTGCATTGTTTTAAGAAGCATATCATTCATTGAAAATTGAAGTTAGGACTTTGCATTGTATTCATATTTACTTTATTTGCTGAGTCATAACATCACTTGTTTCACGACTGCACCTTTTGAGTAAGCACGACCATTAAAATTAACACTATAATTTAAAATTTATTAGTAACGATTTTATTTTCTAGGGTGCACAAACTAGCTTGGGATTTAGTGCCTTGGAATAGGATTTTGTGAGTAAACTTCTCCAAGGCTATTAAATCAACATATGTGTCTGACTAAGGGAGTGAAGAAATCCATTGTATAATCGGTAATATCAGGAGGCTTCACTTACACCATAGTTAATCACAAGGTTGCGCGAGATCGGTTGAAGGGATATCCCACCGATACCTTCTTAGCGTTAGAGATATTTCTGGGGATCTATTCGTATATGGGGATCTTGTTAGTGCCCTTACCTCCGTGAGAGGTAGTGCTTTCAAGGTTTTGGGCTTTGCTACCCTGCCCATACGGTGGACCTGACTTATGACTGATCTCTTGTGCATTGGTTATACAATGGTTGCTTAGTTACTTGACTTAGGTGCCACATATGTTACTTGCAGAAGTTATTTTGCAGGTACCTTGGGTTAGATAAAGGTTTGATAACACACAGCCTTTATGGAGGATTACCTCTCTGGGGGGATCTGACCGACTGGTTGTTAAGCCCATGAGGGACCTTATAACTTATTTTGTTACCTCCGATCTTTAGTAGGGAGTCTCAGGCCCCTCTTGGGAGAGACATAATGGTCGCCAATTCTGTTACAAGGAAAATCTCTCTATGGCTAGGAGCAAACCACAACAGATGGAAATGACTGCAGAAATCAACTCTATTCTCAAGTATGCTATATAACAAATATGCTAGCAAGAAAAGATAAAAGTCCTACCTCATCCAGACGTTCGATGAAGTCCACAGTTGAGCACTTGACCCAAAGCAATATACCTACAACTAGTCCTCAACAACCAAGCAAAGCAAGAAAATGGTGATAATATATGATGTTAGCACTTTCAATAGCATAATCCATTAACATTCATAACAAATATGTCCATGGAATAATAATTCAAATATTTGCAAGATATCAATTGGACGAGAAAAGAGTATTTCTATTAAGATGTAATCAACATAAGTGAATAAGTTATAGACATCTGTGTCGGCACGGTTCAAAACCGAGAAACTAAGTTCCTTCCAGCTGGGCCTCCACCGAAGGCAAGATCATGTAAGAGAGACAATAGAGTTCTCACTCAATAAGAGAAGAGCTTGGGGGTTGAACACTATGTTCATACTTAAAGGATAAAGGGATGCAGACTCAATGTGATGTGAATAATTCCTCCAGAGTAACTTTGCTCTCAAAGTTGAATTCTTTCTCCTCTTTTCCATAGCTCGGAATTGACCCATTTATAGCCTTCAAGTGGAACTGAAGGGCCGAGTCGGAAGGAACATTTCCAGTATATGGAAGGCTAAGGATCATTGATCTCCTGTCGTGACATGGAAACCCGACACTATTTTTCATTTTTGGGCACATTTCTCGATGTACGCGGGTTGTAGTGGTGCAACCTGCGTATACACATGTTGTATAGTAGGCAAGGTGCGTATATGTGGAAAATATGTATTTTTAACTATGGGATTTGCAAAAAGGGATGAAAAGTCTGCATAGGGAAATGGAAAAAGGCCCTCTACGCAAGATTGCATGGGGTGAGGCAAATCTTGCTATAACAATAGATAAGTAGGTTGGTTGGCAATCTCTTCTTGTATGAGTTGTTTCAAAAAAACTTGAACCCAAAATGACCATTTAATGCCCCAGACATGCTTCAGAAGTTTTAGAACCTCAAATAACCAAAATATAACCCATCCATAAAATGGGCCCTACAAGTCAATAGCTCCAATTTTTCCACTTAGAAAGTACCCAAATATATGACAAATTATATAGTGATCCATTTCATATCATACCTATCCATTTTGGGAGGCTTTTGGTCCCCAAAATATTTTATTGAAGGAGGCGAGGAAATTTTTCCTCTACCTTCTCCCCAACCTACCAAAGTTCTTATTGCCCCCATCTAGTTGTTCTAGAACTCTTTTGCAACACTATATCCTCTATTGAATATGCTTAAGCTTCTGGTGATAAACCCTCTATGGTAGGTAAGAATTTCCTGTCATTTTCTTGGTCTAACATGGAAGGCTCATAGAGTTTCATAATTTCCACATCCACTTGTGCATATATGAAGGTAGACTAAGTATGTAGGCATTATGATCCACATGCTCCAACACTTCAAAAGTACCATACCTAAGAGCCTTAATCTTCTTACTTGAAACTTGTAGCCTTTCTTTGTTTAGATGTAACTAGGCTCAGTATCCCACCCGTTATTCCTATTCAATTATGTGCTACTCATGGTGAGATTTCTTGTAAATTATTCAATATCTTGTGTACTTGCAAATGGATCTACATGATCTTGTCAATGAATCTTTCAACTTTCAATCCTTCTCATATGGTGTCTTCTATCACTCCTCCTTACTATCCATATACAACATCTAAAGGTAGAGGTGGTAAATATTCAAAGCAAGTTTCAAAAGGGAGCTTACTAGTAGAAGTGTGGATAGTTCTCTTACAAGAGTGTTGAATATAAATCAATTTTTCATCACGAGTCCTTGGATGATTTTGATTGTAACCCCTCAAAAGTTGAACCAATATCCTATTCACTACTTATGTATGCCCATTTTCCTATATATGGAAAGTTGTAGATCTCTTTGATCTCTTCGACTTGGTGTTCATATTCTTCCAAAGTGCAATCCAAAAGGCACTAAGAAATCTAATATCTTTGTTTGAGATTATGCTCCTTGGTATCCCAAAGTGAACCCAAACCTTTTCAAAGATTATGATGGTTGTATATTGTCCTTTGATGGTCTTTTTGTAAGCCATGTGAATACACATCTTACTAAACATGTCCACCACCACAAATAGATAGTCATGTCCCCACCTGGATCTTGCCAAACCACCCACAAAATCCATGGAGATGCTCTCACATGGTATAATAGGCGTTAGCACTGAGAGTCACACTTAGATTGTTGTAAGTGAAATCCCAACACCCATCATAATATAAATTAATTAAATGGTTTGAGTAGGTGGATCAACAAGACTAGGAAAGAAAGGGAGAGGGCAACAAAATGTCTGCAGAGGCATTCCATTGGGCATGGAGTCATAACATCCTATATATCAAAGGAAATCAAACTGTATATCAGACAAAGAGATATATAATTATGAGTAGAAGCATGGTGAATATGACAAAAGGAAGAACATACATTATACATAGATCCTTTCTGCAATAGATAAAGATTTGCTTAAACAATGAACAATGATTTAATGGGCAAGCTACATTAGATCCTCTGTTGTTCATGAATCCATCAATCAATGGACACTATGATCCTCAAAACCTGCAATAAGTTCAAGCAAGAAGATAACAAAGAAGTGGGAAAACAAAGAATACAATCTGATAACAACTCTCATGAATCTTTAATGGCATAAAATGTTATTACAAACATGCCCTCAAGCTTACAAATGAGCAACTAAAACTATTCCTACTCTCTCTAGCCTCTCTTGTCTCATGAATCCCACCAAAATCTACTATTATACCATGAAATATATAGCACTATAAGTCCTTTCCAACTCACCAATTCGAACTCCAACCCCTTTCCCAAAATAGAAACAATTACAAACAAAGAATGACACGTTTTAACTGATTTCCTGCTTTTCAGCAGGCGAAATTCTGAAAAATAGGCTTCAAAATGCCAATTGTAATTCTGAAAATATAATAGTTGTGTAAAATATGAGAATGGTATTTGTATATAAGCTCATTCTAAATAAAAACCTCTCTCTTTTTCTTGAAATTCATCTCCATCTAGCCGGAATACATGTCACAAAAACATGTCTCAAACAAGAAATCATGAAAACTGAAAAAATGGGGCTCAAAGATTCTTTTGAATCTCCCAATCCATTACACCTGTGTGAAAAATGAAAGAGGTTAATGTTCTTGGGTCCGTGCTTGAAAATAACCTCCTTTGTATTTTTTAAATTCATCCTAGTTCACCCAAAAATCCTTATGGAAGTTAGCTGGTCAAAAATACCAGTTCAACAGTCTTAGAATAGAGTTTCTGTAGCACATTCCGTAGTGCATGTCTAAATTCGCAGCACCTGATGGCTATGAGATTGATGCTGGTAATTTCAAATTTTCACTCAGATGCTTGGAAGATGCCTAACCTCCAACCCTCTTCCTTAACTAGTTCGCAACGCCAGTTTGTAGTGCCAACTCAAATATAACTTGCACACTTCGAGGAGGCTGTTAGTTGATGGTATGACATAATCCTTGAGAATTTGTTTAAAATACAAGCTCTGAAAAACAATAAGAACTTCTGTGTCATGATTCCTTAACCCTACAATTCTATGTGATAACAATAGGTACAAGTAAGGGATGGTGTAGACCTTGCTTCCTATCACTGGGTTTCTTATCACAACAAAGTATGCATCCTCTAATAAACCGAGCCACATCTTCTTGCATTTTGGGCCAACACACATACCTATATAAGTTAGCCATTGCTTTCCCAACACCAAAATGTCATGCAACTTTGGAGGTCTCAGCCTCTATGATAAGTTGCAATGTTTCTCCTTTAGGAACATAGAGCTTATCCAACTTGTAGAGAAACCCATCCTAGAGATGGTAGTTAGCCTTGATATCATCTTCATATTCATGAACTTGGCATTGTATCTATTGAAATACCTCCTAGAAGTCCTAATATTCTATGTACTCCTCTTTGTATGCCTCACGAGTAAAATTATCCATGTGCATAAGAGTACCCAAAGTTGTGATCTTGGGTGTGGATGATCTTGAAAGAATGTTTGCTAACCTATTACTACCATCCTTCTTATATTTGATGATAATATGAAATTACTATAAAAACCCCACCCACTTGCAGTGTCTTGTTTGTTGAAGCTTACTATGGCCCTGCAAATATTGTAGTAGCCGATGATTGTTGTGGACGATGGTTTCCTTTCCCATCTGATAGTGATTCCATTTCTTAATAGCTTGTACTAGAGCATAAAGATCCATTTCATATGTGGTGTGGTTCATGACTCTACCATGAAACATTTCATAATGATATCATATCAACTTACCTACTTGCATGACAACTGCTCCCACAACATATCCACTTGCATCTATTTCCACTTCAAAGTGCTTTTGCAATGAGCAATGTAAGAACTAGTGCTTGACTAATCTTCCATTTCAACTCTTCAAAATCCTTTTGTTGATTTTTTCCCCACTAAAACTCTTGTCATTGTTTGTTATGACATGGAGTGGTGTAGCCACATTTGAAAAACATGTTATAAACTTCTAAAGGTATTGTGTTTCTCCCACAAATCTCTTGAATTTAGTGACATTGGTAAGAGTTGGCCACTTAATGATGGCCTCCATATTTGTATCAATTTTGAGTTCCCCTCCACCAATCACATACCCCAAGTACAACACCAAGGATTGTTGGGAAAATTCACTTTTGTTAATGTTTCCCAATAGTTGATGTTTTTTCAGAGTCTCGAACACCTACATGAGATGTGAGATATGCTCTTCCTAGGTAGAGTTGAAAACCAACATATCATATGAGCACACAATTACAAATGAATCTAAAAGGCACACAATACATCATTTTTCAAACACATAAATGTAGTCGGTGCACTACATAAACCAAAAGATATTACCAACCATTAATATAAACTTTTCCTCATCTTGAAGGTGGTCTTCCAAGTGTCTTATTCTTTTACTTGTTCTTGTTGGTATCTCGATTTCATATCCAACTGGATGAAGTATTTGACATATAATAGTTGATCGAGCATGCCATTGAACTAATCACTTTCTTGTTTGGTTGGCACTTACCAAAGAGATATTTGATTTACTTGATTTAGTTTTGTGCAAATTGATGATCAAGGACTTCCCATCCTTGATTAGGTGACATTGGTTTTCTCTCCTCCCGGAGATCACATCCCTCATGTACATCTAGGAGCTTCCAAAAAATACACCACACACACCAAGTGGTACTACATATTCTTCCACTTCATCAATGTAGTTTTCACTTATAACAAATTTGATCATACATCGCTCAGTGACCCTTAGATTTACATCCTTATTTACCCATCCTAATGGGTGTGGGCTTGGATGGTCATGAAATTCCAATCCAAGTTTGCTTACCAAAACCCCTAATATGAGGTTGGCCTATGAACCAAAATCAAGTAGAGCATCCACCTTTGTCTTCTTGACTTGGATCTTGACATGGAAGAGTTTAGTCATCTCCTTCTCTTGCTTGAGATGGAGGCTACTCAAGTTCACCTTCTTTTGTATTGTCGTGTAGACAATCTTTTTGTCTACATCTGAACTTCTATCTACATGGTTGCCTACATGTTCTTCTTCTTGACCTCTTTCTTGCAATTCTTTGGATTTAATGTTGGATGTGCTTTGAACACTCATCTTCAATATGCCCATCAATATTACAATGGTTACTTAGATACATGCATTTATGCGTAGTGGCTATTGTCTTCTTATCCTTTCCACTTCTTCTTTCCCTCCTTTAAAGTGCTTTTGTGGTCTATCTGCTTAGAACCATTTGGTTGTTCTTTACTCTTTCCCATCTCTAGATATTGTGCTTGCACACAAGCCTCATCAATGATCCTAGGTTTAAAGAGCATCACTTTCCTCCTCAAACAACTATGCAGACGGCCCAAATATTTGAGCAATACATATAGGTTCTTAGGAAATATTCCCAAATTTATGGCTTGTGCTCTAAATTCAGTGGTGTATGCTTGCACACTTTGCTCTTACTTCTACCAAAAGTAGTGCCGAAAATCCATTGTTCCTCTTCATACATGTTACCCCCCCAGGCTAGGGGTAACTAAGGAGATGATGCCTTGAGGCCCACATGTAGTAGACATGGAGTTTCGAGAGTCTGATGCCTAGCACAAACCACATAGCTCCTCTACTTTACCACAGAGCAACATCATCTACACCAACTTGGATCCAAGAAGACATTAAGTCTTGCTTCACGAGGTAACAAGTCTGGTCTCCTTAAGTGTCATTTTAATATTTGAAGCATTTGAACATGTTGCAAATAATCCTTTATTTATTGTGGAACATTTGCTTGGAAATTACACCTTTTGCCTAGTTTCACCTTGGTGTGTGAATGGTTTCATAGTAAGTAGGCCACCCTCAAGAAAAGGGTTGCTACTAGGTGGTTCCTTGAAGGGTCATCATACCATTCTCACTCATACTTATCGCTTTCCACACTTCTTCCCCTTCCTTTTCCTCATCTTTTGGGATTTTGGGCTCATTGACCCCAAGAAGGGTTTGTACCTCATTTCATGGGAAGAAGGGGCTAAAGGCCCAGAGGTGTTGTAGCTAACAAAAGTTAAAATATAATCATTATCCTTCCATATGCTTACCCTAAGGTCCTGAGAGCAATGAAATGTTACTCCATAAAAATCAAGGACCTTCTAGAACATATAATTAATAAGTGTCCCACTTGTTGGGTGAATGCATTTGCGATATCCTTTAATTTCCATTTCATATGGCACTCAATGCGTTCCTAACTCTAAGTGGAATTTCAACACTCTTTACTTTCCATTGCACATAACACTCAATGTTTGGACCATAATAAATTAAAATCAAGGGCTTGGAAAAATGTTGCATTGCAAATGAAGGACGAAACACACCCTCCACAAAGGCACCCATAAATGAGACAATATGAACCCTTGATATGTCAAGAACCCCATGCCCAAAGGTCTTTCCCAATCCATCTCATACTCATCACATGGCCTGGATAGGCTCCTCTTGGGAAACATTCCTTGACTTGGGGATTGACTTACCCAATAGGACACCATGACACCCCTCCCATATGTAAGTTGGAAAAAACTTATAAGGTCTTTGAGCATTTTTTTAGTTTGAAAAGGGGGGTTTTATGCACAAGTTTCGGTGATTCTTGTATTAAATATGGCTTGCTTGGCATGATACTTGTGACTTGTGGACTCTTGGAGGGTGTACTTGTTTGTCTTTGTAGGACCTTTCCCACAGGATGGACATTGGACCCCACATGAGAAAGACCATAGATGATGGACGTTGCACCTAGAGGACACAGGACATTGCCTTTGGAGGCACCTTGGCATCACCAGAGGTTGAGGTGGCACCCTTCTCCACTTGGATGTTGGCATTTGGAGGCTTGGACATTATCCTTCTAGCCCTTAACATCACATAGGGGCTAGGGTTTGATGGTTCACATGGTGATTTTATGGGAGGAGGCACTTAGCATGAATCTTGGCACATGAGAGAGTGACACTTGGCCTTTGGAAGTCCAATGATATCATCTTGGAGCTTGACGTCACTGTTGACGACATTTTTGGTCAACAGTACTTAGCCGACAAAGCGTTGTCAAGCTCCCCCTCATTTCACATTTGATTACGTAAAGTCTCGTGGAATACCGTTGAATTGTTGTTACACATTCAAGGAAGATGTCTTTGGGTATCTTATCATTCAAGAACATGTTATGATTCACGACAAGGTATTGGCGATGATCAATGGTCAACATACAGGTTACAATTATATCTGGATGAAAGCTGGTTTTCCATGGTGCTTGACAGAACTGTCACGGTTCTTCACCTATCACTTAAAATGCCCTATTATCTCATTTCTCACATTCTTAACCTTGTGAATCTTACACTCATAACCCTCAAAGTCCAAAGTTATTTCTCATGCCTCTCTTTTCCTAAGTATGACATCGTTAACATACCTTTTAGATTATGACTTTGGCATCTTTTCATGCTACAAAACTATACCATGTTATCATGTCCCATCCACATGACATTTTTATTATTGAATCTTGACTCTACATGTGGATTAGTCTGCCTTATGATGACCCTTTTACCAAATAAGGAAATCGACCTTGACTTTATACATTAGCCCACTCCATATAAAACTCTCCCCACGACCCACTCTGGGTTATACATGTGGTGACAAGGCATGGATAAAGTTTCAAAGCGTATTTCAAACATGAAGAACCAAATAAAGTGGCCAATACGACTTGGCACCAAGGGTTATTTCCAAGCTCCTTTTTCAACCACGAGACACACCATTTCAAAACAAGGCTGCATGGCAGCAGAGTCCCTGCCAGGTTGGGATGGGAGTAAATGCGACCTAGTATAGACACGTGGCTAGAAAATTGAAATACATTGAAATACTTTTATACATAGGAAATATGTACTTTTGTAATGGATTGTGGGTTGTCAGGCTGGCTATATACAAAAAACAACGACAGTTGTGCGATACATAAATTGGGCCTCTGATGTTCTCTGCGATACAAAAATCAAGGAGTGGAGTTGCGAACTATAGAAATTCATCACAAATAAAAAAATTATACATACAAAATATGTACTTGTATAAAGTAGATATTTAGTTTTATACATACGAAATTTCTACTTTTCTAAATTATGGGGAAGAGATTTTATAGAGGATGTAGGGAGCCCTCATTGCATACTTAGCCAGTTTTTGGATCGCGGGTTCTCAGGCTGGCGGGTTCAAAATTGGGCCTCTGATGTTCCGTGGCCTACAAATAGCACCGACAGTTCCGCAATATACAAGATGACAGGCGAAGTTCAGTTTGCTTTAAAACTAAGGCTTTTCTTGGAAAAAAAGATATAACATTGCCGAATTAGTTTTCTTTGCACACGTTTTATAGAGCATGCAGGGAGCGGTCATTCCATACTTCGTCGATTTTTGGATCGCGGGTTCTCGGGCAGGTGGTTTAAAAAATGGGTCTCTGTTGTTCTGTGCCCTACAAACAACATCAAGAGTTTCGCGATATAGAAATTGACAAGTGACGTTGCGTCTGTTACATATCTCTGGAAATTACATCAACATTTAAAACATCAACATCGTTGAAGACCAAAAAAATAGCATACAATAGGAGACAAGAAATGTAGCATATCCGAATTAGTTTTATTTGGAACAAACAAGAAAGGTTCATGGAAACCCAAAATTTAATATACAATAAGGGCATTGTCGAATCAGTTTTCTTTGTAATTTATCAAAAATTAATAATGTCTGTTACATGTTTTTGGAAATTGGCGGGTTCAAAATTGAGTCTCTGATGTTCCGTGGCCTACAAATAGCACCGACAGTTCCGCGATATACAAAATGACAGGTGGAGTTGCGGACTATAGAAATTTACAAAAAATTAATGTCTGTTATACAATAGAATATTAATAACGTTTTCCTGAATTAGTTTTCTTTAAAATTAAGGCTTTTCTTGGACAAAAAAGATATAGCATTGCCGAATCAGTTTTCTTTGTACACGTTTTATAGAGCATGCAGGGAGCAATCATTCCATACTTCGCCAGTTTTGGATCGCAGGTTCTCGGGCTGGTGGTTTAAAAAATGGGTCTCTGTTGTTCCGTGCCCTACAAACAACATCGAGAGTTTCACGATATACAAATTGAGAAGCGGCGTTGCGAACTATACAAACTTATTATAAAATAAATAATGTCTGTTACATATCTATGGAAATTACATCAACATTTAAAACATCAACGTCATTGAAGACCAAAGAATTAGCATACAATAGGAGACAAGAAATGCAGCATATCCGAATCAGTTTTATTTGGAACAAACAAGAAAGGTTCCTGGAAACCCAAAATTTAGTATACTATAAGGGCATTGTTGAATCAGTTTTCTTTGGAATTTATCAAAAAATAATAATGTCTGTTACATGTTTCTGGAAATTTAAATGCGTTTGTCATATAGACTGGGATTGGGCCTCCTGCGGACCATAAAAAGAAATAAGTACAAGAATTAGGAACGTTGAAAGAAGTGCGCGACGGTAGAGAGGAAGACCTGAAAAGAAGAAATTGGAAGTTAAGAGTGTTTGGTTATAGTTTTCTATTGAAAGAGGACATAAGTGGATTGATAAAGAA
>ML793141.1:198867-228389 GCA_009831015.1 Picea engelmannii
TGATTTTAAGGTATTTCTGAGCTACTATCTAAGTTTTGAAGCCCATGTTTGAAAAATGTTGTAATTTTGACCCTGTTTTAAAACATGGTGCTACCGGTAGCACCACTTTTTGATTTGGGGGTTGATTTTGATGTTTTTTATGCAAAAATATGGGTTTTTTGGACCAGAGTTCTTGTTTTGAGGTCACAGTTCTCATTAAGTTGGTAACTATGTTAATAACTAACTATGGGGGTGAAGCCTTGAAGTACTGGCCATGATATCACTAGAGAAAAGAATGAGAAAACTATAAGAGAGGGTTCCTTATGTCAAATGACTCCAAATTTCCCCTTGTTGGGAATAATGAACCTCCTCCGGATCCCAAGGAGAGGAATCAGTTAATGATGGAAGGAATGGTGGTTTAATAATCAACCACCCCCATGAATGGACGCATGGTCTGGCTAAGGAGACAAGAGGCCATTAGCCCGAAGTACCACATAGTCCTGCAGACCCAAATTGACCCGAATTTCCTTATGACAGAAGAAACAGGGCAAGTCCATAACCTTCCCGAGGAGAAGAAAGGCGAGGGGGAATATAGGCAAAGGGAGAGGAGAGAAGACACAGGAGAAGAGAGAGGTCACGAGGCTCTCTAATTGAGCAGAGGATATGAAATCTTGATAAGTTGTCTTGGTTACTGGAGAGAACAAGAGAAAATATCTTTGAGAACTTACAGGAGAGTGCAAACTGAGCAGGACTGCGAGCTTGATGCTGAGGAGGCATCTAATAAACCTCACAGAGACTGTGACAGAGAAGGAATCCTTGAGAAACTACGAAAGTTCCCTAGTGATATCATGGCTTGGCACAAGGGTGGCCAAAGTTCTAAGAGTTAATGCCTCTGAGCCTATGGTTGGGTGGAAAGGCACACACCCACAGTCAGTTTGTTGGCTACAATAATGTTGGATATCCTGTGAATGTTTTAGGGATGTGCATGTTGCTTGATGGTTAGCCTGTGTTCCCTTATCTTTTACTTGATTGTATCTTTAAGCAAGTAAGGAACTATATGGTTTGTACATGTAGATGCTCAAGCCCTGTAGTGGCTCAAGTTTAAGAAAATGAACTGTGAGTTCGTCGACCTTGGGCATAGTTTCCCATATGCATGTCAACATTCCCAACTGTTTTGATTCTCCTGGGTGAAGGAGTCTGTTAAGCTCAGGAGAAAGAGTACAAAGTGCGCGTCCATGCCTAATTCCTTCAGAGCAGATGAAGGTCAGGAAGGATAGCGAGATTGAAGTCTCGAAAGGGAGGATCCTTTCGTTTGGAAGACACGCAGATGAGATCCATTCGAGAGGAGCCAAGGTCCGTCACAACCATTGGATTTGGATAAGGAGCACATGTATTAACCCCTCCCAAATCCTTCAACCTTCGTGACTTCGACGAAATTAGTGTATTCGTCATAAGGGAGACGGATCCTCCGAAGTCCCGAAGTTCGAAGCGAATCAAGACTGTCCATCAGAAGGGATACGTGTCACTAGATCCCATGGTTTGTAGAGTGGCACTTCAACAATTTTGAGTTGTTGTGTTAACATAAAGAGGAAGTCTCAAAGGGCCGAAGACCAAAGTCTCAAAGCCACGAGAGCCATAGATCTGTGGGTCTATGTGGATAGACCTTGACCGTTAGATTTAGACTATGGTCAACCCGATGCTGACCAACTCCGGGAGTCACAAGGAGTTTGCATAGAAAAAATATCGAATGTCGAATTCCCGAAGTAATGGGAGATGTCTACGTGGCTGGATCTTGACTGTTAGATCTGAGGGATGTTAGAAGGCTATCAGTCCGGAGTGAAGTGGCATCATCCAGGGTGACATGGACCCACGATCAACGTACCACGTATCACTTGGATTTGGGCGTTTCATAGACCTTATAGGTCCATTAACATATGACACATGTCACCCACTGAAGGGGCCATGTGTCCTCTTTGCCTTGCCACGTGTCATCTATGGAAATTACTTGTTTGGTCCAGGTGGCAGGAGATCTCATAGTTTAGAGACTTGGCACTCCAGAGGAAGTTGGATGAGAGTCATTAAAGTGTGAAGGCTCCCGAAATCGTGAACAATGGAGACCATCTCAACCATCCATTGTTAAGGACACGTCTCATTAGATCCTATAGTCCAGAGACTTAGCACTCCAGGAGGAAGCTGGAAACTACATGCCAAAAATTTCGAATACCGGAGTCACGATGTGACGCGGGCCGTAGATATGAGGAGCTTCGAGAGCTATTCCAACCCTTAGATCTACGCCGTAGTCAGCCCGACGTTGACTGCTTTGGGAGAGCGAAGATATCACAACCCCAAATCCTCTGAATGCCGGAGCTGTGAATCATTGTGAGCCATTGATCAAGGGTCCTTTGGAACCCTTCTCGACCATCAAATCAAGACTAGTGAAAGGATAATGTCCAATACTTCAATAGAGTTATACTCTGGGAGGTTTGACTTGTTGGTGTTTGAAGGCCGGAGTGACGTGGTATGCCGACATCACCCAAGTGGGGTGGGGGGATGTGGACTCATCATAGGTGTGACATGTGTCACCCTTGTTTTCTACCAAATGTCGTCTGCTGGACCTGGGCCGTGGTCAACCCAACATTGACCACTCTGGGAGCAAGGAGGAAGTTACACCATGAAAACCCCGAACGCCGAACTCTCCTCTTGATTAAGTGTGCAATGAGGAGTGAGCCCCGTCGTTGGATTGGACGGTGGATGGAATTTCCAACGTGGATACTGTATGTGTGAGGTGGATCCACGTGGGCGCCATAGAGCCTTTTCCTAATGAGGCTCACAGAACTTCGGATGGGAATAACTTACGATCCGGAGCTCAAATTGAAGCGTGGCGACAGTGGTTGGAAATATCTTGACGAGGAGAAGAGGATGGAGACATTGGACAGAGGATCTGAGACGTTTGAGGAAAGAAAATTTTGATGCCCCACTCCTTAAAAATCCATTTAAGGGGTTGGGTGTGTTACAAAGTGGTATCAGAGCATGGCAACAACAATTGGCCTTCTTGGGTTCATGCACGAGTCATATAAAAATAGTATTAGAGAAATTTTAGGGGTGACACCTTGTCTTTCCCATTCCTAAGAGGCTTAGTTAAACATCTACTGAAGAAAGTAATGAAGCCTTCTACCGTTGATAGATGTTTTGGAAATCTGCATTGTATGTTGTTAATGTTTCCAAATAAAGAAGCTCACTTCACTTCACAATTGTACGTGTTGTTGTACAATCATAAGATTAGGTTACGAAGGCTAAGATGAGCTTGTTGAGAATATTACTATCGAACATAAATTATCTGCACAAGTTCCTTGAGTAGAAGGATGCAAATTAAAATTTAGTTGGTATCATACCCAATGAGATTGAATCATGCTAGTCTGTGGCAAAGGAAGACTATCCTTTCTGGTGGGGAAATCAAAGCCAATCCTACAGGAGTGGGATTATGCTGACGAGCACTAATAGAAATACTTGGATGTTAATGTATTGAAAGGATCCATAACAATAATAATTACTGCTTTAGTGAAGGATTAAACCTTGTATATGTGTATGATCCCTCACGATAAGAGGATTGATGGAAATGGTAAGGTCAATTTATTTGAACTATAATGAATGAAAATTGTTGCTGGAATGACCCAGTAAGCAAGTAAAAAGGAACCCTATAGAATTGACAACAACCTTCATGAAGGTAGAAGTGAAGTGATGAGCATGTTCAAAATCTCATGGTTGTGTTAGGGAAGTGTGTGTCCCTATTAACTGAAGGATGTGTCTATGCAAGAGGAATGAGTCTGGTGACCATTCTCTGAAAAGGGAGAGCATGTGCAACTCTCGAGTTTCGAAGGGAACTGAGAAACAAATTTTGTTTATGGGTACATGAATTGTTGGGCAATGTTTTTATAATCAAGCTGATAAACGAATCTGTAGAAATATGGGTGATTGAGTGAGAAATCACAACAACCTCCCTTGCTTGGTGGATAGGAAACTAATCTACTAGAATTCCCGTGGAAGGAGGAGAGTGACCTCCGCCCCTAGCTTTTGCTGAATACAAGAAAGAGTTCTAGGTGTAATGGTTAAGGCTGATTATGATTTAAATATACTCTGGAGTTCTGAACTAGAATACTTAGTAAGTAACATACTTCGAAATTTTATTTGGGCTTTAAGGGAATAGTCCAAATGTTATTAGACATTAAAATTTATTATAAATAAGGTAAAATGGTTAATTAAATGTTGATCCTGAATGTGGTAAAAGAATTGTTGGGACACTTCTAGATGTCCAATGGGTTGGATTGACATCCAGTGGTGGATGGTATCCATATAGATATGGTTTGGTATACTTAAATCGTAGTGAGGGGAATCTAGAAAAATATTTCCTTGCTCAAAAGGTCTGTTGATCAAGACCAGTTGGAAACTAGATTGGTTTTTTTGTTACCTTGGGCATGGTTATAATTGACCAGACTAT
Source organism: Picea engelmannii (assembly GCA_009831015.1). Lineage (NCBI taxonomy): Eukaryota > Viridiplantae > Streptophyta > Pinopsida > Pinales > Pinaceae > Picea > Picea engelmannii. Next base: position 203,342 of record ML793141.1, read on the forward strand.
ATTTATGAGTTGGGAAATGTTTTTATGGAAGTTGAGGCAAGAGTGTTTTCTTGCTAGTTGTTATCGTATAGAAAGGGAAACATAGTTATGATTATGTCTGTTAAACTGCCAGGTGGATATCATGTAAACGATTGCAAGTTCTCAAACGAAAGAGAAGCTCAATGTTGAGTATATCTATGGAACTTGTCATGAGAATGGCAGTAATATCCTTGGGAGAAGGATCTGGAAGTTGATATGTCCATGAAGGACATGGAAATGGTGCAAGAAATGAGCTTGCATGATGAATTTTTAGCTATGTTTGTATATGTTTGAGTGCATGGGTTTAATGCATTGTGAGGCTTCTTGACATGAAGACATATAATAATACCAATTAGATATGATTGATATTAAAGGTGCAAGTGATGCACCTGTATGAATATATGCATACAAAAGGCACAATATGACTGCTTTGATGAGTGGAATGTGAGGCAAGAATTTCGCTTGCCAAAGTTTAATGAATACCATGGATGCATGGTTGACTCTATTCTGAAGAGTCATGAAAGTTCTGTTTTGAATGATAGCTTGAGGGGAATGTGTTCCATTCCCTCGGGAAATACTAATATAAATAGATGAAAGAGTAAGGGAGCAAGGATGATCTGTTGTTATAATAAGAGGTTTATGATTATGCATATGGTTAAGTACATCATGGATGTAAGTAACAAAAACAGAATATGTGTGGATACATAATTTGGATGCATGAAAAAGAGGCATGTTTATATTCCTTATGGAATATTTGGTAAACAACTAAAGTTAACTCAAGGTTGAGGTCAACAAAGATAGTGATGGATATGAAATAAGGAAGTTGCATGCTGGAGGGGTTTCCTATGGAGGAACTATGTGAGGAATATATATATATATATATAAGAATCTTGGATTACATTTTGAAAACATCATGTATGGATAGAAGACTAATAAAGGAATGTTGACCATTATGACTAACTGAAAATATAATGTGCAGGATGCACAGGTTCATGATCCATTATGAACAAAAGTTTGCTATTAAAGCATGCTGATGTATCCAAAAAGGTTAGGGTAAGGCCTAACCAAGGTTGCCCAAGGAAAAGAGCAGGAAGATCCCAACAGGGAGTAAATTGCAAAAGCAAGGAAAGGGAAAAATGATGAACACTTTTCCCACCCTAAGAACTATGAATTGCTTACAGAGTTGTAGGTATTAGATGAGCAAATGTGATAACAAGTACAACTGGAAAAGGGAGAATAAATAAATGAGTATGTTTGATTGAGTTGGCTTGGTTGAAACCATGTAAGAGAAGGCAGTGAGGCCTTATAAATAACTCAACGGGGTTGAAATTCCTAGGCTGTGTAGAAGGAGTTGGAAAAAGGGAAGAACCCTTAACTCCTTTCTTGCTGTGTATTATGTTTTTCTCTGGGATGGGAGAGCTGGTACACTGATGAAAGTAAATGTTTTGACACCATAATGAGGGTTGTATTACTGAAGAAACAATTGAGAACTGTCTATATTGCATTCATGAAAACATTAAGAATAATGTGATGAAGTACATAGAGATATGATAGCACATATCTGAAAACTGTTTTATTGATTTAAAAGATATGATACTTGCACTTTTATTTTTACATGACGACTAACATAATTATGATGTATGTCACGTGTAGAGAGAAATTGGAATTGTTGAGAGAGAAAATTGCCAATGATGGACAACCTTAAGGAGAGGATGACTATGAGCAGGCTATTGCAGAAAGATTGTTGAAGGGAATTTAGAAGTCCCCAGGAAGCACCATTGATAAGGTAATATCAGAGAGGGTGTCGGTAGCCAAAACATGTATAAAAAGTGTTTGTGCCTATGTGGCACAAGGTATGAAGGGATTGGGTAAGAATCCCTTCTGAAATGTTTTTATTGTCTTAATGTTATGCACAAAATTTTGAAAAGCAGTTGTATGCCATGGATACCCAAGTAGGGTATGATTAAGGAAGGAGAACCCGAATGATGGAGGTGTGAACCTCTGGCAATAAAGACTGATTGTATGATGCAGGAGCACTTGAACCAAATGATCTCTTTTGACTAAAAAGGTAAAAAACCTTTACTAAGGGAGTTGTTTCCCAAATTGTTCATTTTGTTATGTAATAAATATCTTGAATACCTCTAGAAGGCATCAAGAAGCTTAGTGATTAGGAATTTTGGTTTGTTTTTCAATTGTAGACGATGAGATAAATTGTAGAAATCCCTTCGATCAACTACAGATTGAGATAGTGAAGATCATGGAAGAAAACCCCGATCGAATCAGGTTAATCAAGAACCTGACAGATGAAATGAATGGGAGCCGTTCGTCAGAGGGAAAACCGATCTTAGTCATCAGATCAACTTAAAGATCCACTAGAATTAATGAATCAAACACCAGCCGCTCGATTAGATCGATGGTCGAGAATCATTGCGGAGCGTGAAGGCGAAATTAACGGACGTGCTATATCACGGTCCGCAATCAACTGACACCGTTGATCTCGTCGGGGGGATGATCAACGATCACGATTAAAAGAGTTGGGAGATCACTTTTCAGATTACGGAGATTGAACTCTTAGATAAAGAGCGAGCACATTAGGATTCCACAATCACTGTGAACTGTCGATCTGTGAACGATAGGTGGGTGAACCTGCAAGGAACCCACACGTTAATACTGCATAAACTCGTACTATGATTGGGTTCTGTGGGTGATTTGTGATTCCGGTTTTGAATTCTGTCGGCACTTAAGAAGGATCTGATAGGGTCTAACTTCGACCTTGCATCATTGTAACCCTTGAAAGAATTCATGAACTGATATGTTTGCATTGACTAATCAAGGAATGTTTGGAAACAAAAGTGCTCATAGACAACACGCTGATTTAATGCATTGAGAAGACACATGTGGTAAAAGAATGGGGCATACATAGGGCTGACCATTATGGAAGAAGTATCTTCCAGTACTCTATAGAGTGTATGATTGGTAAAGAGAGAGATTAGGTGACCCTAAATGTTGGTACCTCGATTATTGGTAAGGAAAGAAATGCTTAAAGGCATTCGTGTGAAAATTTGAGTTTCATGAGTGATGATTTGAGGCTGTGGTCGATTAAGAGTAGAAAATATGGTTATGCTATAATAATAAATATGGACAGAGAATCCATATGGTAATAAGTGGGTTGAGTCCCAACACCCCTTGTCAAAAGTGGCTGACATGAAATATAATAATTTTAAACCAATGTAAGTGTACATTGGGTATGTATGTGGCCATGGAGATTGGCACACTGATTAAAGTTATTTGATATCTGAATTGCATTTGGAAAAAAAAAAAATAGTATGTTGAAAGGACACATACGTAAACAATGATATATTTCCTTTTGCTTTGTACCCTTGCTTAGATGAAAATGACTTGAACTGTTAGTATGCATGGTTTTGAAAATATAATGTGCATGAAAACTAATAATATGTTTGGCTAAGGAATGTTGAAATTGTAGGAAGAAAAGGGTCTTGGATATGGCAGTATCATAAGCCAATAAGGAAGACAAATTGCCTGCTAAGCCAAACTACTATGGGAAGGAAAGTCCCATGTTTGTGGATCTGGTCCATGTATGAAACAATTCTAAAAATAAATATGGAATTGAAAAATCTGTGGGTGACAGATTTGCAATAAAATCCTGAAATTAAAATTTATGATGATATCTCATAAATTTATGTATACTTGTGATATAGGCGAGAAGAAAAAGATTTGTCCAAAAAGGACAGATGAACGCTGTCAAGCTGGAAAGAATGAAAGACGACTACTGCTGTGATAGGAAAACCTGTGGTAATCCATGATCACCCTAGAACATGTTGTGTTATGGCAACAAAAGCAGGAGGGACACCTCGACAGAGCAAGTCTGAGGGATGCCTAGACTGTAAGGCTCAACAAAGTCTTTAGAGATATTCAGATCACCCGAGGGATTGTATAGTAGAGAAGGGGATGCCTGAGCCTGGGCCTAGAGGGTGAGTGACTGCAAGGAAGAGGAGACTTTGATCATCCTCATAAAATATTGATTGGGATCATGGACATAATGGGTATGTTCAGGTAAATAGTGAGCCGAAATAACAAGACAACCATGTTGATGCAAATCCACGAACTACACAGATAAGTAGTGTGCTACATTTTGAAATTTTCCTCTTGAATTTTGAACAACAGTAAAATGTTTTCACATGAAATTGTGTTTAATATGCTTGTTGTCCAAGATTATTGAATGAAAGTGACGAAGGCCAATAGTCTGAAAGGAATTGACCCAGAAAGAGGATCGAGATTTTTGAAGCAGTTGAATGACAAAGGCATGACATGTGTTATCGAGAAAGAACACCGAGGACAATGTTCCTTTTTAAAGGGGAGGGGATTGTAACACCCATGTTTCCTCTAGCTTGTAATTAATAATTAATTATGATTACCATGCTATGGCATGTGAACAATGTAAATGTATTATTGTTTGAATTGCCAATAACTGACTGTGGGGGTGAAGCCTTGAAGTACTGGCCATGATATTACTAGAGGAAAGAATGGGAAAACTATAAGAGAGGGTTCCTTATGTCAAATGACCCCAAATTTACCCTTGTTGGGAATAATGAACCCCCTCCGAATCCCAAGGAGAGGAATCGGTTAATGAAGGAAGGATTGGTGGTTGAATACTCAACCACCCCCATGAATGGAATCATGCTTTGGTTGAGGATACGGAAGGCTGTCAGCCCGAAGTACCACTGAGTCCTGTAGACCCAGACTGACCCGAGTTTCGTTTTGACATAAGGAACAAAACAGGTCCATAACTTTCCCGAGGAGGAGAAAGGCGAGGGGGAGTACAAGCAAAGGGAGACGAGAGAAGACACATGGGAAGAGAGATGGTGTGAGGCTCTTTAGCTGAGAAGAGGAATTGAAATCTCGATAAGTTGTTCTGGTTACTGGAGAGACCAAGAGAAAAGATCTATGAGAACTTACAGGAGAGCGCGTACTGAGAAGTAGACTACAAGCTTGATGCTGAGGAGACATATGATAAACCTTGCAGAGATGGTGACAGAGAAGGAATCCATGAGAAACTATGAAAGTTCCCTAGTGATATCATGGCTTGGCATGGGGGTGGCTAGAGTGTTAAGAGTGAATGCCTCTGAGCCTATGGTTGGGTGGAAAGGCGCACACCCACAGTCAGTTTGTTGGCTACAATCTGAAATAGATAAGTATTCTCATACCCTGTATACTTGAGCTGTAATTGTAAAATAAAGTTGGATATCCTGTGAATGTTTCATGGATGTGCATGTTTCTTGATGGTTAGACTGTGTTCCCTTATATTTTGCTTGATTGTGTATTTAATCAAGTAAGGAACTATATGGTTTGGACATGTAAACACTTCAGCCTTGTAGTGGCTCAAGTTTAAGAAAATGAACTATGAGTTCGTCGACCTTGGGCATAGTTTCCCATATGCATGTCAACATTCCCAATTGTTTTGAGTCTCCTGGGAGAAGGAGTCTGTCAATCTCACGAGAAAGAGTGCAAAGCGCATGCCTGCCCCTAAGTCCTTCAGAAAAGATGAAGCTCAGGAATGATAGCGATATTTAAGTATCGAAAGGGAGGATCCTTTCGTTTGGAAGACAAGTGGACGAGATCCGTTCGGGAGGAGCCAAGGTCCGTCATGACCGTTGGATTCAGAGAAGGAGCACTGGTATTAACCTCCCACTGAATCCTTCAGCCTTCGTGAGTTCAACAAACTTTGTGTATTCGTCATAAGGGAGACATATCCTTCGAAGTCCTGAAGTCCAAAGTGAATTGGGACTATCCATCGGAAGGGATACATGTCGCCATATCCCACAGTTCAGAGAGTGGCACTTCGACAGTTTTGAGTCGTTGTGTTAACGGGAAGAGGAACTCCCGAAGATTGAAGTCTTGAAGCCATGAGAGCCATAGATATGTGGGTCTACATGGATATACCATGACCGTCATATTTAGATTATGGTCAGCCCGACGCTGACCAACTCCGGGAGTCACGAGAAGTTTGCAAAGAAAAACTCATGAATGACAAATTCCCGAAGTAACAAGAGTCGTCTACGTGGCCGGATCTCGATTGTGATATCTGAGGGATGTTAGAAAGCTATTAGTCTAGAGTGACATGGCACAATGATGTCATCCAGGGTGACGTGGACCCACGATCAATGTGCCACATGTCACCTAGATTCGAGCATTTCATAGACCCTATAGGTCCATTAACATGTGACACGTGTCACCCATTGAAGGGGCCATGTGTCCTCTCTGCCTTGCCATGTGTCATCTCTCGAAATTACCTCTTTGGTCCACATGGCAGGAGATCTCGTAGTCTGGAGACTCGACACTCCGAAGAAAGATGGACGAGATTCATTAAAGTGTGAAGGCTCCCAAAATTGTGAACAACAGAGTCCATCTCAGTCGTCCATCGTTAAGGACACGTGTCGCTAGATCCTATAGTCTAGAGACTTAGAACTCCGGGAGGAAGTTGGAAACTACACGCCAAAACTCCCGTATACCATAGTCACGATGTGACATAGGTCATAGATTTGAGGAGCTTCGAGAGATATTCCAACCGTTAGATCTACGTTGTGTCAACCCGATGTTGACCGCTTTGGAAGAGAAAATATGTCACAACCCGAAAACCTCCGAATGTCGGAGCTGCGAAGGATTGTGAGCCATTGATCTAGTGGTACTTTGGAACCCTTCCCGACCATCAGATCAATCCTAGTGAAAGGATAACATCAAATACTTCGGCAGAGTTATACTCCAAGAGGTTTGACCTGTTGGTGATTGAGAACATCGCTGGAGCGCCGAAGGCTGGAGTGACGTGGTATGCCGACGTCACCATAGTTGGGGGGGGACATGGACTCATCATAGGTGTGACATGTGTCACCCTTGTCTTCTACCAAATTTCATCCGCTAGACCGAGGCCGTGGTCAGCCCGACGTTGACCACTCCGTGAGCAAGGATGAAGTTACACCATGAAAACCATGAACGCCGAACTCTCCTCTTGATTAAGTGTGCAATGGGGATCGAGCCCTACCATTGGATTGGATGGTGGATGGACTTTCCACCATGGATACTATACGTGTGAGGTGGATCCACATGGCCTTTTCCCAATGAGGCTCATAGAACTTCGGATGGGCATAACTTCTGATCCGGAGCTCAGATTGGAGCGTGGCGACAGTGGTTGGAAAGATCTTGATGAGCAAAAGAGGATGAAGATCTCGGACAGAGGATCCAGGACGTTTGAGGAAAGTGAAATTTTGATGCCCCAGTCCTTAAAAATCCATTTAAGGGGTTGGGTGTGTTACACCCTAAAAATCTTGGAGATCCCATTTAAGGGGATCTAATGAGTGATCTTCTCCATGGTGGTTAAGGCTCCAAATCCTATATAATGAGGGATTTCCATGGAGAAGAGGAGGAATATTATAGGTATCAAACCTTTGATTATGGAGGAAGCTTAGAGATACCAGACTTATGATCATGGGATTCATGCAAGGGTTGGGCAAGGAGATCTTGGAGGAGTTGTAGCCGACATCATTCATGGTCTGTAAGTTTTCTTTGTTCTCATTTAATATACTTGGCCTATTTCCTTTAAGTATGTGGTTTCATGTGATTGTTTATGTTTAATTTGATTTGCATAGATGAATTTGCTTTACCTAATCCATTAGAGTAGAAGGAAGTCACTTGTTTCTTGTTGTTCATTGCAGGTATTGATTTGCGCCAAGAATTGGATCAAGCTTGTGGATAGGAATAGCTAGGACAAATGTCGTAAACATAGTACATCCTACTTTACCTTCTCCTCTCTTTTTCGATAAGAAAAATGAGTTTATAGGAATGGTAGTGTCCAAATGATTATTTCTGTCTTGTTATAGGGGTCAATAATCCAAGGGAAAGTTCACCTGTCCGTAGGGGAATATTTCCATAATAGAAATACCTAAAATACTAAGCATTCCTTGGTTTCCCTTGCTTCCCCATCCACACCTAGAAATGTGACATGGTGTATTGTTCATAAGAGCAACTCACATTCATCTACAGACTATCAAGCACTTAAGAACATTCACATCAACTAGATTCTATTTACAAAGGTTGCTCAACCAGATTCCCTTGAACTTCCCGAAGTAATCTCTCTTGACAATCCTACCAAAGTGGACCCTTCTTTGATCCCGATGACCACTATGAACTTGAAATCTCTAATATACCCTTGTTTACACATACTTGTCATATTAAGCATGAGTTTTCTACTCTCATCTTGGACAATGGAATCCAAAAGAACCTTGTGGCCCAGAACTTAGTCACATGCCTAAACTTCCCCACCACTTTGCACCTAACCCCATACCAGCTCGACTAGGTACAAAAGGAAGGCCCTCGTCTCACTGTCTCCTATTGTTGTGTGATTACCTTTACGATTGGCCCTTTCTAGGATACCATGGTGTGTGATGTCTCTCCTCTTGATTGTGTGAATTTGTTACATGGAATTCCCTACCAATAGGATCGACACACTATCTATCATGATAAATCTCATCAATACCACTTGCAACATGAGGGGCACACCTATGTGATTACTTATTCTGCTCTTAAATCCACCCAACCTATTACTGACCACGCACCTATTAATCATGTCAGTATGAACCAATGCATCTCTCTGTGCTTGGTTCGCCCCATTAACACAAACAACTGAAATAACCTTGTACCTCCTGCCATGGATCCCCTGCTCCAAGAAGTTGCAAATGTCTTCACAAAACCCATGGAATTGCCACCATGTCACTCTATTGATCTCACACTTGATCTGATTCCTAGTGCTTCTTTTCCTGACACCCTATCCTATCACATCACTCCCCAAGAGGCCACTAAGATGGAACACCCAATTGGTAAACTTTTAATCTTAGGCCATATTCCACCTTCATTGTCTCCATGTGCATCCCTTGCCTCTATTATCCCAAACAAGGATGATTCAGAATGATACCTAGTGACCCACTACCATTCCCCTAATAAAGCCAATGTTAAAACCCGCTACCTCCTACCCTAGATTGAGGAATTATTGGACCACTTACAAGGGGATTATTCCTTCACATAGATGGATTTGACAACTAGCTACCATCTAGTTCACATGAATGCAACAAGTCATTTGTTTAAATGTGTGATCATTTATCTTGATGATATCATGGTTTTCAATAATTCTTGGGCAGAACATCTTCAGCATGTCCGCAACATCCTCAAGCTACCGCAGGCACATACACTTTAGGTAAAGAAATCCAATGTTGGACACACAATAGTTCTGCATTTGGGACTCACACTGGACACAACAGGGGGTCGATCATATCCATCTCGGGTACAGGTTTTGGCACAATAGCCAGTGCACTCTAATTCTCAAGACCTCAATTTTTTTTTGCGAATGGTTGGGCACCGCTTTGCTCAACTTTCGTCCACATTATAATATGTATAGGTTCTCCATTTGCCGGATAGGAATCAACCCTTTGAGATTAATAAGGATGCATTTCAACTCACTAGTGGGGCGATACTTAAACATGTAGGTCATTCGATGACATTCCATTCAAAGACCCTTTCTCCTTCTGGCTCAATACATGACCAACAGGAACATCAATCACCTCAACCTTTCATCCACATGTTGAATCAACGCTATACTCAAGAAGCAACTGCCTTACGAGTAGCCCAAGATCGTGTGAAACAAAGGCATGATAATAAGTGCACACCATTGTTATTTTAGTTAGGAGATCAAGTATGGCTCTTGTTGGACAAGTACCAAATTTCCCTCATTCGATGGTGGAAGCAGGGACACTTTCAAATCTAAACATGGAGGAAATGGGCCACCAGGAAGTGCGCCCCGCTTCCTTGGGCACTCGAGATGAGGGGGCACCCCTTAATTAGTATGGTAGTAAGTGTTGTAGTTAGTTTCATACTTTTCTATTGTATACATTAGTTCACTTCAACACTTTCCGCTGCAAGCATTTAGTGTGCTTTTATAAATTACCGTTGTAAGCATTTAGTTAGTTGATGCAACTTCTATTATAATAAGCTAATAATGAGAAGGAAAAAGTCACCTTGCTTATAGAAGGTGCTCCTCTCTCACTTAAGAAGAACATGATGGTTATATTGTGTTCTAATTCTTCTTCTCCATTTTCATGTATATTCTATTTTCTCTACTCTGCGCTATCTAATTTCTATTCTTCATTGCGCATTTTGGTTTTTTGTGTGTTGTCATATCTGAATTTCAGATTAGCAACTCACCTGTGGTGAAATCCTTGTTTTGTGGAAACCTTCATTTGAAAACAATGGCTCAAAATCAATGGCCATCCAAGATCTTCAAGCCTTTGGACATGTAAGCTATCCTAGGATACCCCCAACAGATGCCTCCCAAGTATGAGAAATGCCTGCCCAAGTTATCTAATAATGATGTGACCATTGTTGAAGAGCATATGAGGATTTTTTTGGCCTTCTTTCAACTAAATCTAGTAGATGCCAATGTTGAAGATTTGGTGATGAAACTTTTCTCTGCCACTCTTCATGACACTACTAGAAGATGGTATGACAGTCTCCTTGGTAAGAGTATCAAGACCATGGATCAACTAGAAGAAACCTTCCTCAAGAGGTGGAGTGTCAAAGAAGATCTAAACATGTTGTTAACACGACTTAATAAGATCATAAAGTATGAAAATGAGATTGTTAAATATTTTCATGCCAAATTTGAGAAGTTGCTTCAACAAATACCTAAAAGCCATCACCCTGGAGGAGATTACATTCTCTTCCTCTACATTAAGGATTATCTAGGGCACTTTGGATTCTTTCTAGGGGACGAAGGTCTAAATACCATTCAAGAAGCCCAAGAAATGGCTATAAAGATTGAGGCTAGTCTTTCATCATGCAAGGTAGAACCTTTTTATGCCCCAAGAGCTAGAACATACACCAAACCCATGGTAGTGAACAACACTGAACCAACTCAAGATATCAGTGGTGCATTGGCATGAATTGAAGAGACCATGAATGATCTAGCAAGAAATCAGACCTTGATGATGAAAAAAATCACCAATTTGGAAAGGGCACAACAACAAGCCCCTAATCCCCCTTTTAAGGGATAACCTCAAAACTCTGGCCAAGGATGGAAATCTTGTAATGAACAAAAAATTCCCAACAATCTTGCCCCCTCAAACGTTGTAGACGAGGCTCCTTAGTGTCTACCATGTAGGGATGCACATTGGGAACATGAATGCCCAATGAACAATGGGGAACTTGATCAAATGAATACTTTGAGTGTCATGAACCATATCTTTACTGTGTCCCCCCAAGCACACCCCAATATCACACTTGAACAACATGAGGAGGGCAAGAAAGAAGCAATTAGAAGGGATATAATGGAAGTTATAAACAACCTAGATGAGGAGTAGAGGGAGAAACTTGAGAAAAGGGAATTACAAGTGTACACGAGACAAAAGAGAGCAACTCCAGTCCCTCCCTCCAATCCTAAGCTTCCTCAACAAAAGCTTCCTCCTCCACCAGTAAACAAGCTTCTTCCTAACCCTACTTTGTCAAAGACAAAAAATATTGACTTAAACATCGATTTGGATAGTGTCTTGGCAAAGATCAATGTAACAATGCCTCTAAAAGAGATCATTAAGATTCCTTCGATGAGAAGCAAGTTCGAAAGATTCTTCAAGGTACCAAGTGAACCCATAGACCCTCCTATAATGTTACAAGCCAATCATTTTAGGATGCAATATGATGAGCACCCACCATTATTCACGGCGTTGCAAGTGAACAATAAGCACTTGAATAATTGTATGCTTGAATCAGGTGCATGCACAAATATGATGTCCCTAAAAGTAATGAGGTGATTGGGTTTGGAAACCACAAGGCCTTACATGAATGTGTGTAGAATTGAGTCTAGGGCCATTCCCACTCATGGTGCGGTAGAGAAAGTGAAGGTTTGCCTTGCTCGATATCCTGAGATATTTCTCTTGATGGACATTGCGGTTGTAGATGTCCTTGATGTATGGGGAATGCTCTTGTTTAGGAAATATGTTGCAACGTTGGGTGGCACATTGTAGATGGGTTTGATTGGTATTAATATACCTATGGACGATGGTAAAGCTAGGACCTAATGAGGGTTTTAACCACCTCCCTCCTAGTTACTAGGGGATCGCCCTCTATCCTAAGCATCTTCATGTGGATTTCCCATCAAGTTTGGGCATGGCCCTATAACTTTAGTAAAACAAATGATATATTTTTCTCTTCTCCTATGTTATGAACACCGAAATAGACTTCCAAATATTGCAACCATTGATTAAACTTGACAACATTGATCTCACTTTGATAGGGTTTAACGTCCAGTTTAATTCCATTTTGAACAAATATAGGGAAAAGGTGATGCTAAAAATTGGTCTCTCTTTTTCTGGATATGTATCTGGTTCTTCTTTATCTCCACATTTCTCATCAGATCCTACTTCTGGTTAGAGCTACCAAACTCCCTAGAAGGTCCAAAATTGCTCTCTACAATGACCTTGAGGATCACCATGTTGTGAGAGATGTTAGAGACTTGTGTTTCTAGCTTTGAAAATCTCTCCTCAAATTCATCCCATTGGATTATTACTGTACTCATCCACCATGGATTGGGTTTGAGACTTATTTATTTAAGCCACTTTTTGAATCCTATAATTTCCAACAAAAAACCCTAAAGAGAATTTCTCTAATATAGATATGATCTATAAATTATAGTGGATATTCCATTGGAATATTTTGTCATAGCATATCTCACTAGTTTATAGGGTTGGTAGGTGTAGGGTAGGGGGGGGGGGTTCCCTTTTGATCATAGAGGAAATATAGAAAGTGATTATACTTGGGATTTAGTGGTTGCTACAAATAACAAGGAAAAATATGTGGTGATATATCAAGGAATACAAAGAATGAAGGCACACAAGATCAAACAAATCATAGTTGTTGGGAACTCCTCCATCATCATTCTATTCCTTCTTAATCTCTCCACCCCTCAACTTACTAGTTTAAAGTGGTTAATCTAGAGAATATTAGATTTGGTTTCATAGATTGATTCCATACCCTTTTTCTAAGTATTGCGGGCTCATAATGAAGAGGTAGACCATCTTTCCAACCTTGAAGCACATATGACATGCATATGGTTGTATTTGCAAGGCCAATAGAATGGTGCATTATGACCACCTCTTGTACCCCCATAAGAGGGGAATTTATGGAAGTTGTCAAGTAGGTTTTAGCACCATGTAGTATCATTTGGGTTCTATGGTCATTCACGGTTGCATTTCTTTAGTGAAGTGTGAGGAAGAGTAAGCTTCGGTGTGGTTGGGAGGTTTGACATGTTATCTGGTACTTACAAAGGGTCAATAGAAAGTGAGTATAGTGACTTTGTAGTGGAGTGATTGGTATTCATATGCGGGAGGAAAACTTTATGGTGGAAGCATATGAATGAAAGAGGCATGTTGTTAAGGCCATGTTTCAACTCCAATCTTTGCAAGAGATGGAAAAAAACACGTGGGACCACATGCATACCTAGGAGGCTACATATTTGGCCATGGAAGCGAAGATGGAATCGATGGCTACCAAGGTTGATAATATAGAAATTTTTCTACATATTCCCATGGAGGGTACTTTACACACTTCTCCACCCCCATCTAGTGAAGTGATTCCATTTAGATTCTGGGCTAGCAAGGGGGAGGTGAACTTGGAAGTAGTATCAACAAAAACACATCAAACAACCCCTCCAAGAATGGAGAGGAAAAATGATAACTTAGTTGAAGAATTCCAGGTGCTATAGGGGATCCTATATGGGACAACTGTTTAATTTTTTTGTCATTTTAGCATAATCTACAATTATAGGTCAATATGTATGATAATATACTTGCCATATTATCATTTTTAGTACTTGGACCGATAGCTTAAAGGATTTTTGGAATCCAAACATATAATTTTGGTTACATGCATAAACCTACTTTCTCTATACTTGTATTAGAATGTTGATTGATTAAGTTGTGGCCCTTTCTAATGAAAAATTACTTGTTATTGTTAAAAAAGATAGATCTTACAAGTTTATGCAAAATATCTCTACTTTCATAGTGTTTGCGTATTATTATAACTTAATATTACAAGCATAATGCTCAAATTATTGAAATAAAATGAGATATATAATAAAATAAGATAAAACAATAAACACCATACCATGAACACAAGGTATGCCCTAGGAAACCCAATACCGAAAAAACACAACTAGAAGGTGAGGACTATGCCTTCCTCTTTTTTTTCTCAAGTATGAAATGCAAACACAAAGAAAGATGAACTCACTATGGAGTTGCCATCGACATTGTGGTCTATGTGGTTGCTACAGAGGGTTCTACTTGTTTTGCTTCACTCACAATATCACACTCCTTTGCTTTGCTCAATTATGGAACATTAAATCAATACAACAAGAATGGAACCCCTTCCTTTCCAAATGATATAATATCAAAAAATGCCCTCATAGTTTTTACATTGAGTTGTATTATTAATGTACCATTGATGTACATATTATTTGACTTTTTTTTCCAGAAGAAAAATCTCACAAATTATATTAAACTAATTTTTACATCGTCCGATCCAAAGATCAATGATTGCTTGCATACTTCAGGACTATAGGATGATGTTTCTACTATTCATACATTCCAGAAACTAAGCGTATCACACATTCCAGAAACTATCACTGAATCACACATTCCAAAAACTATCACAGTATCACAGCCTAGTTTTATACAAAAACGTCCGATCAGTGATCCATGTTACTTAAACTTTCGGGACTGGTAGCCATTCTTTGCTTGCCAATACTCAATCTTTGTCCATCATAAAGGGTGAAGGCCGATTATAATATATTTAAAAACTGAGGAGAGCTCTCAACTTCCCCATCCCAATTGAAGTAAATCAATCTTCCTTTTGGTGCCAAGAGTGCTCTTTTTGATAATTTATCAGCCTCCGCATTAGAATCCCTGAAAATATGATGATAGATGGTGCCTTGTAATGATGACGCCAGTTCCCGAATACTATGCTTCTAGCCTTCAATATTGGTAGCATGGAGTTTGCATTTTTGTTCTAGCCAAGTAATGACAACTTTGGAATTCCCCAGAATCTGAATATGGTGAATATCCAGGAATTTTGCCATGGCAAATGTAGCCCACACTCCAACTAATTCCGCCTTAGTATTAGATCTTTCACTGCAATTGAAGATCCATCTGGTCTCCAAAGCATTTAATCTTTTCAATGATCCCCCTACTCCACAATTTGTTCCCTCGGCTATGGAAGCCCCATAAAAAAAAACCATAGTATACCCATCTAATGGAATAATTGGACTCAACCTGATCGCTTGCGATTTTAACTCTGTTTGTTGCTTTGAGAGAAAACTTAAAGTCTTGTAGACTATAGTTCTGATTGAGGGTGTCTTCCCTTCGAACAAAGTTTTATTCCTCCGCTGCCATATAAACCAACTCAGCAAGATGGGCAATTTTTTTGATATTGCTTTATTCTGAAGCCACAATTCCATACATTCATTTAAATCCTGGCCCCTCCATGTACAGTTCAAATTCAGAATGGATAAAATATTTGACTAGGCAGCCTGTGAAAATTGACAATGGATGAATATGTGGGCACTGTCCTCGGTAGCTTCTCTACACAGATGGCACAATCCTGGTCCCACCCATCCCTTTTTTTGAAGAGTATCCCATGTTAGTATGCATTGCTCGGTCACCAACCATAAGAAAAGAATAATATTTAACTGTAATCGCCATTTCCAAATGCTATAACGCCAACCACTCCTTATCGATAAGTTTTGTGTAGACATAATTGCTTTGTAACAGTTCCTGACCGATAGAATTCCAGATGCGTCACCTCCACTCCATAACAACTTATCCTCTGCGCTTTCCTGAAGGGTAATTCCGGCTTTTTTGAGTTCCAATGTAAAATTGCTCCATGCACATGCCTGTATTCCCAATAGTCCCAATTCCTCGCTGCTTCTCTAGACCACCGTGAAAGTAACCGGATCTCGAGTTGATGAAGCCTGGGCCAACGTGTTAATGTTTTTTTCCTTTTAGAACATTTAAGAGTTTATCAGTAAGTATCGAACGATCACCCATACCCAATATTCTGTCGCGACCAATAGCAATTTGATAGCCTGCTCTAGGACACCAGCTAAGCCAATGGTTGATGACTGGTAGTGCGCGAGTAAGACTTGTCCAGATTCTCGATGCTGAAGTGCAGTGGTGGGAAGTTTGTCTAATCCAGTTTAGGAGAGTGGCATTGTGTAAATATTTGTCTCTAATAACCTGTTGCCAGATACTGGGCTGAGTTAATACCCTCCAAAGTGTAATAGCATTCAGAGCCTGGTTGAAAATGGTGAGATTACAGAAGCCCCAACCCCCGAGTTTTTTAGGTCTAGAAAGTACTTCCCATCTACAGAGGTGGTAATGCTGAGCAACTGAATGACCAGACCACGGAAATTGAAACATCAATTTCATGATTCTATTTAAAACAATTCTAGGCAACACTTCCATAGACATCTAGTATACTGATTATCCTTCCAAGACCATTTTTACCAAAATGTATATACCCCCCAGTGCTAGCCATCTGTTGCACCATAAATTAATCTTGTTCGAAACTCTAGTAACCAACCAGTACCAATCTGCTATGTGTTGGACTCCAGTGTTCAAGAAGTAACCCAAATAGCAGAATCCTAGAGAAAGATCACTAAATGTGTAGGGAAACAATGTTTTAAAGGGATTCATCTCTAGGTCTAATAGTCCTTCAAAATGGACTGTAGATTTGGTAAGATTCACCGCCAGCCCCGAGGCTTTGCAAAAAAAACTGGTAAGACTGTTGATTACTTGCCACTCAACTAGGCAAGCCTTTGACAAAATGAAGACATTGTCCACAAACATGAGATGAAGGATTTTGTTCAATCTGGAAACCTTAATCCCAGAGATATGTCCTTCCTCAAGACTGTGCTTCAATAATAAAATAAGTCCTTCCATCACCAGGATGAAAAGGAGGGGTGATGATGGGCAACCTTGTCTGACTCCCCTACCACTCCTGAAAAATTCTGTAGCCTCCCCATTGATAAGAACAACAAAAGAAGAAGAAGTGACACATGACATTATCCAATTTGTCATATGTAGCCCCAATACTACTTTGAGAAGAATCAATCTAAGCAGGTTCCAGTCAATACAATCGTACACTTTCCTTAAATCCAATTTTAGAACCAGGGCTTTCAATTTATTCTTTTTTATACTATGAAGACTCTCATGGGCTGTGCCAATTGCATCCTGAATATGCCTGCCTTTAAGAAAACCCATCTGTTCAATGGATAATGTTTCAGAGAGAAAAGGTTTAATCTGGTTTGCTATAATTTTTGAAATAATCTTATAACATAAATTGCAGAGTGAAATAGGGCGATAATCTTCAAAAGTTGTTGGTTTATTCGCCTTTGGAATCAAGGTCAGAAAGGTGGAGTTGAGGCCTCCAACAATTGAACCTTGACTTCTCGATTCTTCAACCATCACTAGCAAGTCCTCCCCAAGCAGATCAAAAAATTATATGAAGAATTTTGCGGTCCACCCATCCGGGCCCATGCTCTTTTCCTTTTTAAAATGAAAGAGCACATTCTTCAACTCCTCCAAGGTAACTGGTCTGAATAAAATTATGGAATTTTCCTCATCTATCATCTGTGGAAAGTAGTCGATCAAACTATATTTCTCTGCAATATTTGGACAGTTTGTCGCTTTGTAGAAGTTCTTAAAAAATAGGACAACTTCTTTTTTTAATAATGCATGATCATTGACCGATTCACCATTTTCTCCTTTGATATCCCATATAATTTTTTTAACTTTGTTATGGGATGCGAAATTGTGGAAATATTTTGTATTTCCATCTCCACTGGCCATCCATAGTGCCCTGCTACATAATCTCCACTTTTCTTCCTCTTTTAAGAGTAAACCATTTCTTTCCATCTCGAGATGCCACAACGTTGACTCTGCTCCTAGATTAGTTGGATCATCGATCAACATGTTTATATACTCCTTTATATCAGCTTCCATCTCTAACAATTTAGCTTTGTTCAATTTTATCCTATCTTTATACCAGTTTCTTGTATGCTGTTTTAATGCCTGCAATTTCCAGACTATTCTTTTTTGTGTGCTGCCTTCGATAAGAAACCCAGGATCGTTCCAAACCTTGGTGACAATATCCATGAAACCTTCTTCTTTGAGCCACTGTGCATTGAATTTAAAGGGATAGTTTTTGAGTTCAGACAGTAAATCCAGCTGAAAGCATATGGGCGCATGATCAGAGAAAAATGGGAATTCAACCCATGTCCTGTAGATGCCAATTTTTGTTAGTAACTCTTCAGAAACCATTACCCTATCAAGCCGCCTTGCAATCGCCTGTTGTCCTGTATGACCGTTTTTCCATGTGGGCATCATCTTTGGTGCTTTGATGTCTATGAGGTTTTTAGAGGAGAACATGTCTCTATAATAATCGTCAATTCTAGCACGTGCCCCTCCCCAAGCCTCTTCAGAATTTAGAATGAGATTGAAATCCCCAGCCATGATTAAATTTTTAATCGATAAAATGCCACTGTCTTCCATTGAGCTCCATAAATTTTTCTAAGTTGAGCAAGGACCATAAATGTTAAGTAGAGTAATCTCCCGATTATTTAAAATACTCCTACTTGTTAAGAGAATGCCACCTACTGTGAGAAATGGAGTTAGATAAAAAAAAACTTAGGTCCCAAGCTACAAGTAGACCCCCAGAAGTACCCACTGAATTTACAGAGAAAATAGCCCAAGAAGGGCGGAAAATAAAAAAGAAATCTCTAGCTTTCTGAGTGGATACCAGATTTTCTTGAAGAAATACAATCTCAGGTTTCGTTTGATCCATCAAATAACAGAAGGAAGCAGCTTTGAGGGTGCCCCCAATCCCTCGAACATTCAGAGAGAGCAGTAACATTACTTTGCCCTGGCCAGGGCTTTCATTGCTCGAAGAGGCCCATTGTCATTGGAAGATGTATTCTTTGTAGTTATTTCAGAAGGTTGTGAAATTTTTTTCCGACTGCTTCTAGTTTTCAAAGGTGAGAGTTTAAGAGCTATACTTCTGGACCACACAGAGTTTTTCCCATCTCTCACCGGAAGTGATTTTGAACTAGTCACCTTCGAGGATCCCGGGGTTTCTAAAATCATTTTCCCGAAATAGGTAGGAAGAACTGTAGCTACATTATCCCTACTAGGGTTTAACAAGGAGTCCACGACCAAGTTGAGGTCAATAGCCTCCTCCTCTGGTTCGCTAAATCCAGTTAATATGGCTGAATCAGTAGGCTCGGGTTGAGGGGAAGAGTGAGTGGGTTCCGAACCTCTAGCAAGGACCAAAGGATTAGTTAGGGGTAAAGGAGAAGTATTAGAAGACCGAGAGGAAGGAGGCCAACTTGAATCGGTATGAAAGGTGTTGTGAGGCAGGGGAGGAAAGGTGGATGGCCGAGATGAAGGAGTCGAACCAGAGCCAATATTAAGACCATAATTCAATAAAGACTGCTTACCCACTCCCTGTGCAGGTGTCCTTGTGGCTCTACTAGAAGTAGTAGAATCAATACCTCCTCCCAAAACAACCGTGTCGACTGTCGTTGAACGAGACAACTAGCCAGAGTTATCCAAGGCTTCCTTTTCCCACAAAGATAATGAAGAAAAAAGTGAGGGGCAGAAGAAGCGAAGCTTACTCAAAAGTGAGTCAGTAGTCTCTGGGGGTGACTCTGTCCCTACTGGCCTGGGGTTGGGTAAATCACCCAAAGAATCCACCTCCATCATATACTCCAGAGGATCTTCCTATAGTAGGGTATCTTTTGACTTTTCCTCATTCACCTTTCCACTGCAATCCCTTTGGAGATGGCCTGTATAGTGACACTAGCTACAGCTAAAGAGGATACCCTGATAGTGTAATCTCTGTTTAGTGTGTCGCCCTCTCCATTCAATATCCAAAACTTCCAGGAGTCCCTCATGAATATTCATTTCCACAAAAATTCTACCCATTTTTCTGGTAGAGTTTGTAAGAGACAATGTATCCACAACAATGAATCGCCCCAAGGCATTCCCGATGGCCTTAAATGCTCCTTCATTCCAGAAATGCATAGGTAGGCCCGACAATAGGACCCAGATATGTCTGTGTTGGAAGTGCTAAGTTAATGGGTCAAAGGCCACCCTCCACCTTTTCAGCATGAGGCTACTCCTACCCAGAACCCAAAACTTGTTCAGTAGAAGAGAGACATCCTCCGGGGACTTGCAAATGAAACCCATCCACCCTTTTGTAAGATAAAGTATCTCAGGAGCATACCCAAGGATAGGAGCCCAATTCTGTAACACCCAATCCGAGATAGGTCTATCCGCTAGGTAAGAGTAGGCTAGACGACCAACCATTCCACACAAAGCCATTCTGCAGGTTTCTTCGAGGCCCACATCATCCCCTAAGACCATCCTCCGAACTCACTTATTTGGCTTCCAAGCTTGCTTCCGGTTCCCAATTAGACTAAGTTTTGGATGTAGGTCGTTTTGTCTGTCACTCACTGAAACCTTATGGCCACCTCTTCTTTGTAGAGTACTTGTCTCCTGGAGACTCGAGGTCTGAAGATGTCATGTAAACAATGAAACATCGACAGGGGAGTTAGTGGATAGTGTAGTTAGGTTCGAGGCAAAGCCTGATAACGGGCCCAGGTAGGGAGCACAATCGCCAGTAGGAAGGGGAAAAGAGGCAGTTAGTCTAGAGGGACAGACAATGTGCTTTCCTGCACTGTCTGCTTGGTTGAAGACTCCTTCTCTGTGCCACTCTACTTCGTTCGACGGATTCAATAGTGATTTGATGTCTTTAAGGATGTCAATGTTCCTCCCGGGGCCCATAAAGTCAACACTTCTTTGAAACGCGCAAGAGTAGTTACGCTCCCCAGGTTGAAAAATACTATCAGTCGAACTCACAGTGAAACGTCAGGAGACCGCCACAGGACACGGTCCAGTAGCCGAGCTTTGATTAGTATCCAAAAAGGATAAAATATAGATATTGAGAAAAACACTAAAACATACCGATAAAGGTTGAGAGAATGGGTCCCCCGGGAGACAAGTAACAGAAAGATATCAGGGCATGACTAATACACCCTCTTATAATGAATATACTATCTCCTGAACTCCTTCAGAGTCACAGGCTCTTCTCTGGTTAAGATAGTCCTCCACAAGACTCTTGTTTGGTACAGTAATCCGCCATTGATGCTCGTTTGAACCTAAAGCTAATTGGGAACCCCAACCTCATCATCCTCCACCAACTTTCCATTTGAACTTGATGATGTAGGTGATTTCAAAGTCCATATTTCTTGATAAGGACTTTCCTAAAATTCTTTATGGAAGCCTTGGCCCGTGATAGTGTCTTCTTGATTTTGTTAGTTATTTTACTTTATTGACCATTTTTTTATTCACATTTTTATCATGTGATATCAGAGAACGCATATGATCTAATGGCCTTGAGCCTTATAATCTAAAGGGTCGTGATGGAAAGGGAGATGTCATCTGCCATTGAAGAAGAGCGAGATGTCATTTGCCATTGAAGAAGAGGGAAGAGCTGAAGAAGAGCGAGATGTCATTTGCCATTGAAGAAGAGGGAAGAGCGCAAGGAGAAATAGAGGCAGAGAGAAGAGGAGGTAAATTAACCTAGATTGTAATCATGGAAATTTGGAGCAGAATGGTTTGAATGGAAATAGAATGATATGCAGCCAATTTACGTTTTCGTTATGTTTGTAATAATTAGTTGCTAAACTATTGGATTTTTTTTTTTGAAATCTTCTTCTATTAGATTACTTGACAACAAATATTGAAAGGAAGAGCAACGCAATCTAAATCTGATCTAAAACCCTAACCTGCTGGTTCGACCTGTACGTACTCATTTGCTTGCAATCATTACCAAATGGTTTGTTGAACTCACATGCAGGAGCTTAAATTTAATAAGCAATTTGCATTCTCACGTAAAAGGATTGAAAAGAGGAATGAAAACATGATCTGTTTGGTGCGGCCGACCTCGATCTGTTTGTGTATCTGTGTTGAACAGAAAAGCCCTCGATCGACCTCTGTTTGGTAAAGTATAGAAGCGACTTGCGGAAGAAGTGCTTGCAATTAAAAAAAAGGTTTTGCTTTCAACCTACAAATGCGGCCAGAAATATGGGAATTATTCACAAAGACCAAACAAAACAAGGACGCGGCCTCCATTGTCTCTTGCTCGTGACCTGATCAGTGGCTGGATCTGAGAGTATTCTATGTGCAATATTTCACTTATGAATTACTCCTTTTATGAAGCTTCAAACCAACAGCAAATGCTGCCTATCTGTCAACGAAATAAAGCGTCGTCGGGCATTCAGTTTAAACGCACAGGCAAAAGAATCGCTAAATACTCACAGGCGAAGATGTTCTCGTCATTTAATCATCCAGAAGAAGCACAAATATAGCAGTTCAGATTTCTTTTTTTAAAGACTTGGGATAGTTGGAAAATCCGGCGATTTACTGTAAGGAGGATCAC
This sequence comes from Picea engelmannii, assembly GCA_009831015.1. Lineage (NCBI taxonomy): Eukaryota > Viridiplantae > Streptophyta > Pinopsida > Pinales > Pinaceae > Picea > Picea engelmannii. Next base: position 225,968 of record ML793141.1, read on the forward strand.
CAGCCCAGAAGGAAGGCGATTTACTGTAAGGAGGATCGCCAGTCCAGAAGGAAGCTGTTTATTCATCGTCCTTTGGAGAATAAACGCAATAGGTGAATACTATTCTCTATCATACGGGGACTTCATCTGTGAAATTCATGTGCTCACTATCTTCTGACATTGAAGAACAATGTTCATACAACAGCATTGTTTTTTTTCACAAAGGGAGTATTTTTGTTGTCTCCAGTAATAGCACTTGCCTCGCTAGTAAATTAAGAATAAAAAAAACTTTTTAATATATATAGGATTGAATTCATTACAACATACTCATTTTAAGTTTTATTCATGTTATTATGAAAATTGAACCTGGGTGGGGAGGATAACAAATTTCTCACAACCATCCAAGCTACACTTACGGGATTACATTAGACAATGATTAATTATGCCGAAAGACGTACACCTATTGACAATGGGCACAATTAATAGGTTTTTAGTGCTTAATCAGTTTTGTATGGACAAGATTAAATATTGATGGAATATTTATGCAAAGGCGTACACCTATTGACAATGGGCACATTTAATAGGTTTTTAGTGCTTAATCAGTTTTGTATGGACAAGATTAAATATTAATGGAATATTCTTAGTCATCCCAATAAATCAATGGTTGTGATTTCAACCACTAACTTCCTCACTATTATAAAAACAACTGTTTACATGTTTAATTTTTTACTTTTACTTGATCATATTTAAAATTTACTATAATGGCTAGCTGATTGCCACGTCTGAGTGATTAGCAACCTAAGCGGCCTGAACGAGATTGTCCATGACGGGAATCCGAGGGGCGGAGCGACCAACTCCTTGATTGTTATTTCCCTGGTCCCACAATTTACAAGGGCACAAGAATAGATGAAATGCGCAGCAAATAAGAGTTTGCGGCTGTGCAAGAAATAAATTGTTGAAACACGCATATTTGCAGCAGTTCTTTGCGACTGTGTAGATTAGGGTTCATCAGTGAAAACAATGAAAACCTTTCGGCGTTCGTCAACCACCAACGCCGAGTTTGAGGCTGTGCTAGTCTTAGTCATCCCAATAAATCAATGGTTGTGATTTCAACCACTAACTTCCTCACTATTATAAAAACATCCGTTTACATGCTTAATTTTTTACTTTTACTTGATCATATTTAAAATTTACTATAGTGGCTAGCTGATTGCCACGTCTGAGTGATTAACGTTTCATTTTCTAGACCAACCTAAGCAGCCTGAACGAGATTGTCCATGACGAGAATTCGAGGGGACTGTTATTTCGCCGGTCCCGCAATTTACAAGGGCGCAAGAATAGCTGAAACACACAACAAATAAGAGTTTGCGGCTGTGTAAGAAATAAATTGCTGAAACGCGCATCTCTGCAACAGTTCTTTGTGGCTGTGTAAATTAGGGTTCTTCAGTGAAAACAACGAAAACCTTTCGGCGTTCGTCAACCACGAACGCCGAGTTTGAGGCTGTGCTAGTAGTAAATGCTATGTAAGTGGCTTTGAAACCAGGACATAGAGAATGGAGCAAGTAGCAAGCAAAGAAGGCAGGCTTGGAGGTTCGAATTTGGTAAACCTTGGTTCTGGAGCTCTCCATCTCACGACCTGTGCATGCACGTTTTGAAGCAAAGATCTTTCATGAAACCCTAATCCTCGTGGAGATAAGAGAAGGACAAGAGCGCTTACTTGGTAAAACCCTAAAAATTATACATATTCTCGATGAGAATCCTTTTTACTCCTGGTTGGTTTATTGAAGTTTTAAATGTGATGGGAAGATCAAGAGTATTTTTATAGGGAGTGGGCTAACTCTGGAGCAATTTTTTTTTCCGAGTTATTTTTCTGGTAACTTAGGTTTTTTGGTGGCTTGTTTTTAAATTTTGGGCCAATCCATAATTTTGATCGATTTTCTGAGCATCTGTGTTGGTTTAAAATGGAGCAAAACTCCTACAATAAGATTCTAAAATGCATAGAACTTTGGTTCATGCAAAACTCAGATCACCCCTGAAAATCTGATCGGATTCAGGTTCATTTTTTTGCATGAAAAACCAAACTCGAAAGGAAAGATTGCTCCCCAATTAACCTACTCCCTTTCCTATCATTCTGTTGATAATGCAAATGTTAATTATTTCTCATATCAAATGGTTGATATTACCAATTTTGCAAAAGTTTTATTGATAAGTCATTCTTAACCACAATTTTTTTTTCGGTATATATCACTATAATTTGACACCTAATTGGTGTGCTCTGTTAGTTGAAGTTCATTGGAGGAATTGCTGTAGGCAGAGGACTAAACATTTGCAGAACGACGAAATCCCAATGATCTGACTTCTCTTAATCCATCAACTCCAAGATAAAAGTCAAATATAGTTAATGTAATTGTTGAATTTCGAATACATTTCGTCTTTCCAAACA
>ML793142.1:7245-37032 GCA_009831015.1 Picea engelmannii
GCAGAAGAACATATGTCAATCCATAACAATTATAGATACAATGAAAACATGGATGAGAAACAACTAAATAGAACCAAAATAGCTAGCCAAATATCATGGCCTATCTAGAATTAGTATTGTGGCTTCACGACCATACCACTAGTGAAATAGATACTACATTCAAATAATAACAGGAGAACTTTACACGTATAATCTGACAAATATAAATATGGCATTTGTGATAAAACCTATCTTGAAATAAAAACTCATTTTGACAAATATAAATATAGCATTTGTGATAAAACCTATCTTGAAATAAAAACCCATTTATCCAAAAGGTTGAATGTTAGTGATACCAATCTCGCTTATACTTGTCTTGAACAAGAAAACATGCTTACATAACTTGGAAAATTTTAAAACAATAAAACAAGTTTAAATAGATTGGAATTTTTTATAAAATAGATTTTGAAATTTTTGTATATTTTTTTAACACAAATTAAAATTTAGATATAAAATAAATAGAAAAGAATTTATGAATAAACAATTCATATAAAAACATTTATATATTCTTAAATTAAATAGATATTTAAAATATTTAAAACAAACTAAATTATATATCCTAATTTAAATTTCAATTTCAAGATATTTGTCAATACGAACTTTCTTAACCTTCTAAGTCATCAAAACTTTAATGAACATTTTAAAGAAATACAAACAATCTCTTACTTTTCTTAAGGTCTAGTAAATGAACATTAATAAAAAGAACCTATTTAAACCTAACACTTATGTGTATATTTACCATTTTTATATAACATCTCTTAAAATATGAAACATGGATAACATAAACTGAATACTAATTTAAGCAGTAGTCTAAACTTTTTAAGTTTTAATTTTTTTTCAATAATATTTTTTTTGTTTTGCCATAAATCTTTGAATAATTGCAAAACTTTTACACAATAAAAACCAAAATTAAAACTTTTAGAGAACGCCCCCACTTTAATATGCATTCCCTATAACATTATGTAACCATTTTCTGTGTAACTATAAGATACCATACTTTACAAACAAAAGAGTGTTCACATAGTTACATTTTTTTTTTCACCGAGTTCACATTGTTACATATACATAATGTTAATGAAGAAAAACATGGTGGGTTAAAACAAATAGGTTTTCACATTGTTATCTACTTAAAAAAAAAGGTTATTAAATTTTTTTAAGTGTAAAAGGCTACTTCAATTTCTTGCCATGCATCTTTCTTACCATGTTTTATATTTACCATTTGATTCTTTGGAGTATGCTTTGGAAGATGGAGTGATCAAATATATATATTATTTTATATATATGGATAATGTAATTTATGACAAAGCATCTAATTAATAATTTATGATCTGTAAGTGTCAAATCGGCGATGATTGCAGTCTATGTAAAGTTTGAAGTTTCCTTATTGAATGTGGCACATTTTTCTGATTAATGATTTATTATTTGTAAGTGTCAAATTGGCCACGATTGCACTGTAAATAGAATTTCATTATTATTGTATGTGGCACGTCTTTATTTACAGAAAAAAATATTGCTCTCAGTAGAAAGAACAAAGATATTTTGAAAATAGGCGAAAGAAGAGTCCACTGCTTTACGATTGGAGAGCATGGTTGTTAATAAAGCTACAAAGAATAATGTTTGGTCGGACTCATACTGTTTTGCTTTGTTGATCTGCAAAGCGAAAACGATATCTTACCTCGCCAATTATTATTGTTATTTTTCCCGTATCGTTTTCACTTCTCACATAAACAAATCTTACTTGTCATTATTCTGCTCCGAGTATATGTTGTAATTTCATCGGTTGGTACTATCTCGTCGATCACCTGGGGATCGAGGATTTAGGGGAAAAAAATAGTGAAAAGATGTGGCAGAGAATGAACCCTAGAAACAGACAATACGGCAGCTCAACTCATTGAGTAGAGTAGGGATCTGCAAGGACATGACATATTAGTTAGATTTGAAGTACACAAATTAGAGAACTGGTTGAGAAATTGTTTTCACAGAAGTCTCGCGATACCAGCTACGATGGCTATCGCACATCCACCAAATCCAATCATAAACTCGCTGCACAACTATTCAGGCTATAAATTGCGTTGCTGTCGAGGTTAATGTCATAGTTATAGCATAATTGCTCTTTGCAAAGCAATCAAATCATGAAGACGACTAAAATGGCAAGAATTTCGTTTTCTGCTGCAAGTTTTTTAATATTTGCCTATGCATCGATAGATGCAGCTGGAGCTGGAGGACTGGAACTGAACTTCTATAGCAGGACCTGCCCCGGAGTTTCTAATGTAGTAAAAGAAGTAGTTGCAGACTACATATCCAGAGCCCCAACTCTGGCCGCACCTCTTCTCAGAATGCATTTTCATGACTGCTTTGTCAGAGTGAGTATATTTAGGGTTTCACTATATTGTACTTATGGACCATTGAGACTACAGCATAGTATTTACAGGCTCTTGATATTTTTGACAAGAACATGAAATTGATTGGTGCAGGGTTGCGATGGATCGGTGCTTTTGAATTCCACAAAATCGAGAAAGGCAGAAAAGGAAGCTGCTCCGAATCTGAGCCTGAGAGGATTTCAAGTCATCGACGCAGCCAAAGCTGCAGTGGAAAATGTGTGCCCGGGAGTCGTCTCATGCGCCGATATTCTCGCACTCGTCGCACGAGATGCTGTTCATATGGTAACACAAATTATTCAATAAATCCCTTAATTTCGTTTCCCGTTTAATCACCAGTTTTGCTTGACAGACTCTAAGATGATATTTAATTCATGCAAATATTAGTTGGGTGGACCATTCTGGAACGTTCCAACGGGCCGCAGAGATGGAGTGGTGTCCAATCAGAATGAACCTGTGGCAAAACTTCCTCCTCCCAACGGAACTTTCTCCAAACTGAAATCAATATTTGCCAGCAACGGTCTTGACGTTAAGGATTTGGTTGTGTTGTCAGGTAAGAAATCCACTACATTCCATACTCCACAGCTATTATCTTTTACGTTAAAAGGAGATTGAATTTAAGTATTGCATCAAGATTTATATATAGTTCACTACTGGGTGCAGGCGGCCACACAATAGGGACGTCTCACTGCAGCTCCTTTAGCAGCAGGCTCTATAATTTTACAGGAAAAGGAGATATGGATCCGTCCTTGGATAAATCTTATGCAGCTCAGCTCAAAATAAAATGCAAGCCTGGCGACAATAAGACAATAGTAGAGATGGATCCGGGTAGCTTTCGAACATTTGACACGCATTATTACGTGAATGTAAAGGAAAACAGAGGCCTCTTTCAATCCGATGCTGCGCTTCTGACCAACAACGAGGCACAATCATATATCAATAAAGAATTGGAGAGCTCGTCGTTCTTGTGGGATTTTGCAAGGTCGATGGAGAAGATGGGCAGAATCGGGGTGCTAACAGGCACTGTAGGAGAAATCCGAAAACACTGCGCTTTTACGAATTAACCGGACCTTCAATTTTCTTTGCGTTTTGATTGGAGAATTCATGTTTATTCTGTTTCGATTATATTGAGAACATTTTAGGGTAAAGATTCTACAATGTCCTCAAATTCAAATTGTTATTGTTAAGGAGTTTCATCTTCAAGGTTGAGAAGTTTAGCTTCTTGCTGGATAATAAGTTTCAGGTATATGTAGGTTGCCAGCTGTTAGATATATTTTTGGGTTTATAATAGCAGCTCGACTGATTTGAATTTTTAATCTTCACAAATAATATCTAATTTTAATATTCACAAATTAGATAAAATGGATATTTTTATGAATATAGGGTTTATTATTTATTTTTAATGTGTCATATTCACTTATAAAGACATATACCTATTTACAATGGACACATTTAATCATCTTTTAACCATAAATTTCAATCTATGGTATGTTAACATATTTTTAGTGATCCTTCCAAATCAATGAAAGCGATTTTATGTTCATAACTTTTTAGCATTTTTAAAGGCTTCCTTAACTTATTTACTTTTTAAAATTTACTTAATATAATTAATAATTAAGAAATAACTCTTTAACCATCTAATTGTCACGTTCAAATGATTAACAAACTTAATTGAAATTACAAATTTACTCCACTATTAACTTTTTATCATTTTACAATATTAAATTTACATTTGTGCCAAGTTTAAATTTACATTTGTACTGAAAGGCTTATACCTATTGGAGATGGGCACAATTAATCTCCTTTTAATCTAAAATTTTAATCCGATGGTTAACAATTGAAGATGCTGGCATATTCTTAGATTAACACTTGTCATATTGTTGCACTTACATATTTTATTTTGGAGATATATTTATGAATATAAATGGGGATATATTTATGAATATGAAGCAGCCGACTCTTGAAGTCATATTGTTACAGGTAAGTGTTTTATTTTAGAGATATATTTATAAATCTGAAGCAGCGGACTCTTGAATCTGAATCAGCCACTCTTGAATCTGAAGCGGTCTATAGATGTTCATCAACCACAACTTAAGTGGCTGTACTAGTTACAATCAATTGTTTCATATTCTTCAATAATTTCATATTCTTCATATTTTTGGTTTCATCTTACCAACAATAAACCTTTCCGAGTTCACCAGCAAAGAGTTAACAACTGTGCTATTTTACACAATATTAATCAAAATCTAATATATAACAAAAAGCAAATCGCAGTTTACATCTGTATCCAGCTAAATGAAAAACAAAGTGCACTTTCCAGCTCTATCAATGAAGACAAAAAAAACTTTGCCGACTATCGTAAATTAAAATGATAATAAATAATAAACATAATTTTTTAATTTATAATATAACTAATATTTCTAATACTTTTATTTTAAAGTTAAAGTTATAATATATTTTAAATTTGAAGTTATAACGTATTTAGATCAACTCTTAAAGTTAAAGATAAAGATCTTTTATTCATTTTCCAAAATTGTATATCAAAAAATAGATGAACTTAAATTGATACATTTATTTTTATTTATATAAAATATAAATTTATTTTAAAATTTTAAAATATATGTTTAAAATGTATTGAATTGAATTAAAACGCATTTAAATGTATTGTATGGAATTAAAACGCATTTAAATGTATTGAATTAAAACGCATTTAAGCCACTTAAAATTTAATTATTATTGTTATTATAATATAAAAGGTGAGGAATAAAAAGATAAAATTGTGAAGAAGACGAAAGCCTACCCGTGTTCAGAAAAAGGAGGCCAAAATACAAAAAGAAGTGGACCCATCTCCGGTTGTCGACATCTTTTCAATATATATAGATTTTATGTAAGAAAAAATTTGAAAAAAAATCTCTTTGTTGATTTTATGTAAGAAAAAAGTGAAAAAAGATCTCTTTGTTGATGATAGATATTAGTAGGTGAAACAATTAGGATATTGTCATATTGTCCTCAAAGATTTAATCTTTAATATCTTTCTTTTGAAGAAATAAAAATATTAGGGAGAAGAAATATTCAAGATTATTGAAATTATTTAGTAATATCTTGAATAACTAATTCATTATTAATTAAATCCAAATTTCAATAAAGATGTTGTAAAGATATGTATGGGTATGGATTTTTATGGGTATTTGGAGGATATCAACTTAGTAGTTGGGGATAAGGAAATGTGTCAAATGTTAGACAATCAAAATATGTCTTTCAAATGTTAGTATTGTAGAATATAAGGTTATTTGAACATTTGAGGTCCATGCAAAAAACCTCAGGAAAACCAAGGGGACTTTTATATGGTTAATGCTCCTTCAAAATTTGGTAGATTCTCACTTGAAGCAACCTTTGAGCTCACATGTCTATCTAGGAAGGGGAAAATGAATTTGACAATTGAGGAGGGATCTAAACATTTTCACATTTTTCATTAAGAAACAAGGATTTCACAACATCCAAATCAATGCTTCCATGATCTATTTTGAGACCCTAAAATATACTCTCTCTCAACTAGAAGTTTTGCAAGAAGGGAAGGCCTCAATCTCTCAACAAGAAGAGGAAATATGTGAATAAATCAAAAAAAATGTTAGTAAAAATTCCCTTTCTCCATCAAATATATGTAATAAAGAATCTCAACCTTCTCTTTTTAGTCAATGTTTTCCTCACATCCCTATAGATGATGCTCCTAAAGATCTCCAAAGATGACATAAGATAATATTGACCTCAAAACTTGGGAGTCTAGTGAATTTCACTTACCTATGAAAGGAGGTTTGGATGTCTGTACTATAGACCTATATAAACCTACTATGGGTAGAAAGATGAAAATCTTAAACACCATCTAGAAAGAAAAAAAGAAAATTCTAGCGAGAAAATAACTAACTAGCATCAAGGTACTCAGTGCAATTAAAGAACCTAATAGGGGTATGGAAATTGACACAGACCCCCTTGCCCTCCGACCGAAATCTGCACAGGATCGTTCCAATTCTTCCACGAGTCGAAGCGACTCCTTCGGTTCCCTGCTGAAACCTTCAATGAATCCGATCCACAGGTCCTTCAGAAACCACACCTATGTGAACATGCACAAGGCGTGAGCTTCACCTCCTCCAAGCGACCACAGTGTCCTGACCAAGGCCTTAACACAAGTGCCTTTCACAAGTCGCGATCTCGCGAGTTTGTGAGTTGAAGCTCTCAACTCCTCTTTCTCCAAACCTCCGATACCCGAGATTGCGATACGGGTATAGATCCTCCTATTAGCACCCTCTACATATAACCGTAAGCTAGGGCTAACTGCTAGCACCTTTCGCTACTTGCGACTTCGCGAGTTGGAGTGTCGAGCCTCTGTGCTCCTTCTTTGCGATCCCTCGAGACATGATACATCAACGATGGGTTGACTCCCCTTTCGCACTACTCGCAACTCACAACCTCACGAGTTAGAGTGTCGAGTTCTCATGCTCTTTTCTTGTGAATCTCCGAAGTGCGATAAGTCAACAGGATGTTGACTCGTTCCCAGGTGACGAGTGTCCACCTATCAACCACACGGTTCCCGCCTGATGGACGTGCCACGTGTCCACCCGAGACCTAGCCCTTAGCATTTCACGACTTCTATAGTCGAAAGTGATTCCTCCAACCTCCGAACCCCCGATACACGATATAGCAAAGGTTCTGATCCAACGGTCTTCCCATGACCTGGATCTAATGGTTGTCTCTGCTCCTCGCCACTCGGAGCTTCATGAAATCAAGAATTTGGTCTGCCCTCTCCAAACTCTCGAACCCCGAATCCGCGAGATAATCCAACGGCGTGGATTGAAATGAGATCAATGGCTCACATTGACCCTCGAATCTTGGGTGATGGGTTTGACTAGCCTCTAACTGCCCTGCAACTCTGCAAGATCCAATGGCTATCGACTACTCGACACTTCCTTCATGAAGTGTTTCCACCATCCATTTCAGCTGCTCTTCGTCTATGCACCCTCCCAGAGATTAAACTCTGTGCGACTTCCTCTAGATCTGACGGTTGTCGGCTATCCACGCAAGATCTAATGGCCCAAATCTCTTTCTCTTCCATTGCGCTTTCCTGCATGCACCCGGACTTAAACTTCAACGATCCAAATCTTTCTTCCAGCACCGATCCTACAGTAGTTGTAGCTTTCTCCCGAGCTTTCACTTCTCCCTTCTCCTTAGAATATTTCTAAAGTATCAAAGGTCTCGGCCTTTGCTTCCTCTTGCGAGCCAACAACCTTGGTCTCGCCTGCGTTTTTGGGACGCTCCTCCTCTTGATCTTTGGGACTATGAACCCTTGAAAGGTTTCCTCGACTTCTGCACTCCTAGAAGCTATCGCTCTGTGTGCAAAGGTGCTATTTGTCCTGAGCTTTTCTCTGCTTTGCTCCTACACTTGACAAGCCTTTAGACGACTGTCTCTCAACACTTTACTCAGGTGTTGGCCTGGTGCACTCCTTGCACAGGTATTTACCTCCTTGAGCTTCAATTTCTTAGACCTCAATGGTCTCTGCCACTTTATCTCCTTGAAAGGATGGAAATGCCCTCTAGCAACTTCCTGCTCAAGCACTCCTTGTTGAGCCTGCAGGGTGTTCAGTAACCCTATGAAGGTCTTCCTTCTGACACTTCTTCTCCGTTCTGAACTCAAACAACAGTTCTTTATGTGCACACCTGCACCAACTCAATGCCCTCCTGGTAGAGCTTCTTCAGAATCCCTCAGTAATTATGTCAGTCCTGTGCCCTCCTCTGCACAGTCTCACCTCCAAGTTATTCAACAACCTTGAGGATTCTCCTTGAGTCAGTGACTTCAGATGGTGTGCCCTCCTGGCACGTCTTTGTCTGAATCCGCAGAATTCAGAAGTGCACTCCTTGCACAGGCTTACAGAACCCGCAATATTCTTCCATGCAACCTTGCATGAAGCCTCAAAGAACCCAAACCTGGAATCAAAGAACTCACAGATAGTAAATTTTGTCTATCCATGCAAATGCATACCTAACATACATCTACATCATATGATCAACACATAAAGACATTCATTCATGAACTCATAATCACATAAAGACTCATGTGCAAGAAAAACTACTCTTTGTATTAATATGAAAATGCCTCTTTACAATGTGTTCGAGCTCGAATTGCAACAAAGTCTCGGCTCTCTCTCCCTCTCTAAAACTAACTACTAGATACAAAGAAGATTTTTTTACAAAGAGGGGCTCCTAGAGCTCTTCCCTCCAAGCTACCTTCTCTCATTAATTTTACATTCAATTATAGAATGGATGTCTAGTTCGAATCATATCTAGATCTCAGCCTTACAACCTATTTAAGGCAATCTTTAACTAATGCCTGCCCAAAGGCATGGATTTGGCTCTTCGGCCTTACAATCATTAATTACATTAATTCAAATTCAAAATATGAAAGTGAGAGAGTTGTGCCTCTCTCCCATTGAATGCGCGCTTTAATGTGCCTAGTTGGCTGGAACGTTGTTGGCTTGGAGCGATGCTCCTGCATCATACTCCTCTGCTATGAAAAATTCATGAGATTCCCAGCATGGCTGTTGAAATCCTCCTAGATCCCAAACAGTTCTCTGGAGCTGTCCATCTGCTCCTTTGCTTTGCTGCTACTGCTGCTTCTTCTACCCTACTTCTCTTGCATGTTCTCCTCTACCCAGCTTCTCCTCACTGGCAGTTTATGTTGTTGACCTTGACATCAGCCTTTTGATCTCTTCGATCTCTTCGTCCAGCCGCTCCAATGGTTGTCTCTTCTTTTACAGCCTGCTCCATGGAATTTATGTCTTCTCAATGGGAAGATCTACATGATCCCCCATGTTTCTTTCCTCTGTGGCTTCAACTTGCCACTCCACTGCAAAGTTCAGCTCTGCAGTCTCCTCACTGAACCGATATTTAGTTTCTCCCTATGGTAGTTCTATTGCTGCAATTTCTATTTCTCACATGTCTCCAGCTTCCTCCAGCTGCTCCTCAGACTGGAATTCACCTTCACCCGCTGCTGCATGCCTCGGCATTGCAGTCATCATTTGTTGTTCAGCTCCTTGGCTAAAATTTCTGAGTGATTCCTCGGAATTCTCCTCTTCTATCATATGCATGACTGTCTTCTCTCGGCAGTCATCTACTGGCTCTGGATTGTTTAGCTAATCCTCTAGCATTTCCAACTCTTTCTCCCATGGAGTGAACATCTTATCTCCATGTTCTTCTTCTTCTATCAGCTTCATTGCTGCAGTTGTCTCCTTTTCCACTTCCTGGCTGAAACTGTCGAGCCATTCCTTAGAATGCTCTTTTCCTTCTTCTTGGGCAGCCTCTAACATCTTCTCTGATTCTTCTCTTATGACAGTCTGTATTGGCTATCCTTCTGTTGTTTCTCCCTCTGCAACGCATGCTCTGACTTCAACTGATCTATGTGGCAGGAATATCTCAATTCCTCTGAGCATCAGAATCCTCTTTTGATCTTCTTTCTCCATCATCTCTACTCGCTGATATGAACTCACTTCTGAGTTTATCTGCTCTCTCAGCTCCTCTCGTTGATCGGAATTCACTTCTGAGTTCATGAGACTTTCAGACAGTCTCACCTTCTCTCCCTTTCCCACCTGGCAATATGGGATTTCTTCTATGCCCTCCTGGCAGTCTATGAGATCCTCCAACGATCTCATTTCCTAGCAACCTGAACTTTCATCACTGCCTTCCTAGAGGTTCATGAGGTCTTTCAGTGATCTCTTACCATCATCATCATTGAGATTTCTCCCAGCCTCTGGTTCACAGGCATGAACCATCTCCTCTTCATATCTGAGGCTTTCCACATACCTTAGCCATCCTCTCAGCAGCCTTTGTTGTCTTCTGGCCAACAATTTCTTGACTGGACACTTCACCTTTCTCTTCATGGGCCATTCATATACCCAATGTGGCTTTGCATCCTACTGCATCCACAGTGCAAGTTCTTCCATCCTCGTTCTGATCTTGACGAGTTCTTTATCCATCTCAGCCTTGCTCGGCTGCTGATGGATCTTTTTTCCATCGTATCTATGGCCTTCAGTAGCCATTTTCCTGCCTTCTGTCATCCCTCCTGGAAAACTTTTTGTTGTCACTCTGCAACCCTTAGTGCTTCTAGCGTCCCCTATAGTCCTCTTGACTGTCTTCTTGACTGCTGCGTACCTGCGAACAATCACCACAGAGTCTCAATACTCTGCCTTCCTCTGATACCAAACTGATGTGTATCAAAGTACTCTTTCTCCTCTCACTTCCTCTACCTACAATATACAAACATAGTCAAGCTCTGATACCAACTAACATAGACCTCCTTGTCCTCGGGCCGATATCCACACAGGATCATTCCAATTCTTCCACGAGTCGAAGCGACTCCTTCGGTTCCCTGTTGAAACCTTCAACGAATTCGATCCATAGGTCCTTCAGAAACCACACCTATGGGAACATGCACAATGCGTAAGGTTCACCTCCTCCAAGTGACCACAGTGCTCTGACTAAGGCCTTAACACAAGCACCTTTCACAACTCGTGATCTCGCGAGTTCGTGAGTCGAAGCTCTCGACTCCTCTTTCTCCAAACCTCTGATACCCGAGATTGTGATATGGGTATAGCTCCTTCTATTAGCGCCCTCTACATATAACCATAGGCTAGGGATAACTACTAGCACCTTTCGCTACTCGTGACTTCATGAGTTGGAGTGTCGAGCCTCTATGCTCCTCCTTTGTGATCCCCCGAGACACGATACGTCAGCGATGGGTTAACTCCCCTTTCGCACTACTCACAACTCGCAACCTCGTGAGTTAGAGTGTCGAGTTCTCGTGCTCTTTTCTTGCGAATCTCCAAAGTGTGATAAGTCAACAGGATGTTGACTCGTTCCCAGGCAACGATTGTCCACCTGTCAACCAAGCGGTCCCCACCTGATGGATGCACCACGTGTCCGTCCGAGACCTAGCCCTCGGCACTTCGTGACTTCTATAGTCGAAAGTGATTCCTCCAACCTCTGAACCCCCGATACGCGATATAGAGAAGGTTCTGATCCAACGATCTTCCCGTGACCTGGATCCAACGACTGTCTCTGCTCCTCGCCACTCGGATCTTTGTGAAATCAAGATTTTGGTCTTCCCTCTCCAAACTCATGAACCCTGAATCCGCGAGATAATCCAACGGTGTGGATTGAAACGCGATCAATGGCTGACATTGACCCTCGAATCTTGGGTGATGGGTTTCACTGACCTCTAACCACCCTACAACTCTACAAGATCCAATGGCTATCAACTATTCGACACTTTCTTCATGAAGTGTCTCCACCATCCATTTCAGCTACTCTTCATCTGTGCACCCTCCCATAGATTAAACTCTGTGCGACTTCCTCCGGATCCGACAGTTGTCGGCTATCCGTGCAAGATTTGACGGCCCAGATCTCTTTCTCTTCCGCTGTTCTTTCCTACCTGCACCTGGACGTAAACTTCAATGATCCATATCTTTCTTCTAGCACCGATCCTACGGTAGTTGTATCTCCCTCCTGAGTTTCCGCTTCTCCCTTCTCCTTGTAATATTTTTGAAGTATCAAAGGTCTCGGCCTTTGCTTCCTCTTGCGAGCCTGCAACCTTGGTCTCACCCGCGTTTTTGGGATGCTCCTCCTCCTAAGCTTCAGGACTATGAACCCTTGAAAGGTTTCCTTGACTTTTGCATTCCTTGCATATATCGCTCTGTGCGCAAAGGTGCTATCTGTCTTGAGATTTTCTGTGCTCTTCTCCTGCGCTTGACAAGCCTTCAGACGGCTGTAGAATCCATGCACTCATTCATGTAGAACCTTTGGTACTTGAGCCAACATGATCAAATCATAGAACCATTGTTGAGGTTGTTTCAAAGATATTGGTACAAGGTCACTTATCAAGGATCTTAAATGTTAATCAGTCAAGATAGATTTCGTTTATTCACCTTAATTAATCATTTACCTATTATGATAAAGATTGGGGACTGAGATGGTAAGCCTCCCACTCCTTTCAAATAAACTCTACATTAGATCAATTATGAATAATTATAAGACAATTGGAGAAAGTATTATTATGAAATTCCTTACGGTGCTATGAAACAATTTTCTCACTATCTAAATAAGATCAAAATATTAGTTAAAATATGGGAAAAGGCAATTTTCAAAAATTGTGAAGGGAACCATTTCTTAACTAAGACCAAAATTGAATATCTTCTCAAAGATATAATTACCTCCCCATGCCACTCTCATACTATGGAGGAAATACATTCATTAATAAAAACAAACACTCATATTGATAACTTGGGAGGAGGTGTAATGGAGAAAAAAAACAATGTAGTATGGCTAATTGAAGGAACTAGCTCTAATATTTTCTTTTTTCCATTGACAAGAAATCCAATGGAAAGTTCAAAACAATGTATGTAAAATCAAATATTTTTCTAGTGAGGAGAGAAGATCCCCCCGTATGATCTCAAAAGAAGTAGTTAGGTTCTATAGCCTTATCTAAAAGATCTTGTGATGGAAACCACTAGTGCTATTATAACGTTACCCCACAGATTTTAGCGTATCGTTTGTGAAAAGGATAACTGAGATTTTTTGGAACTTATAATTGAGGAGGACATTCTTCAATATAACAAATTAGTTGGACCTAATGGTTTGACTATTGAATTCTACAACACCTTCTTTGATCTCCTTAGTGGAGATATTTTAAGCATAGTGGAGGAATATATAATATTTGGTAAAATCTTAAAATTTATAAAGTACACCTTAAGTTTTCATGTATCACAAGGTAAATGATCCATCTTCCTTGATGATTTCTACCATATTTCACTCTACAATGTCATCTACAAATTCATATAAAAGACTATAGCTTGTGTCATTAAACCACTTCTTTATAAATTCATCTTTGCAGAACAAATATGATTTCACAATGCTATTGGAACCATTGAACAAGCCTTGCATTCCATTAAATCCTAGAAAAATCATATCTTCATTCTCAAAATTGACCAAGTTCAAAGTATTTTAATGAAGTAAATTTGCTAGATCATAGACTTATAATTATGAATTTGGGTTTCAATATTCACCTTGTATCATATATTGAAGAATTTTATTCTTTAGTGGATTTTGTTGTTCTTATAATGGATCTACTTCCTCCCTTCTTGGGGTCTCAAACATGAATATTTTCCCTCCCTATTGTTATATTTTCCCTCTGTATTCTTATATTTCTAATTAGTTGATGCTAGTCTCATTGAACTCGTTTATGATGAAAAATTAGTTGTAAATATGAAACAAGATAAAATAGTGAAATGTTTATATATTACACATTTATTTGTAAACAATAACCTAACATTTCATGCGGGGACAAATAAGGAGGCTAATGTTTTACATATTATTATAGACTTTCCTATTCATCCTTTAGAATGATTATTATCACGTTGAAGTCTTCTATTGGTTTCTATTTGAATCCTCATGTTTTGAAAGACTCCATTCTCAAATTATTACCTCTTTTAATCCATCTTTCTCATGAAATGCTCAAATACTTGGGATTCATTTTGAATACTAATGATTACACAAGGAAGGCTTGCAACATTTTTTTAACAAAATTCAAGCTAGATTATGCTTATGGTGCCATCGATGTATATGCATGGGTCAATGGATGATTTGTGATAAAGATTATTGTTGAATTTATACTATTCTTTCAGAGCACTCTAGTAATCATCCCAGACTACATATTGAATCATATCACCAAAAAATAGTGATGATATTTTTATGGTTCAGTAAGAATGAGATTGAAACCATTCCATTGGTCAAATGATTTGATTTTTGCTAACCTAAATCACATGGAAGTTTAGGATTAAAGGATTTAGGTGTTGAGATTGCAAGACATACATGAGGATAGAACATAACCAATTAGAAAAAACTAAATTGGCATAATCACATAAAGAGAAGAGAAGATCAACCCTTGAACAAGAAAAACACAAGATGTATGTGCCCATAGGATAAATAATCAATCACTAATGAATGAATATGATTCACTAGTACATTTGGGTCAAATTTTGATGACGCATTCGATGCAATTTACACTTTTGTTTTTCGGGAGAACGAAAAATAGCAGACACCCTCAAAAGTCATTTCACATGACATCTCTTTTACGAATCCATAGATATCATCTCTATTGCGATGTTTCATGCAGACACATGTCATCTCGGATTTGACTATCTAAATCCCATACAATCGTTGCTCCAGCGACCTCAAAGACATCGAAATTCCGACATCCCATTTTTTCGATCTCCACTACGTGGACGTTATGGGAGAGGCATTACCATACGTTGCAATTCCTACTTATAGTTATGTTTCTCAATCAACGACAAGTTATATATCTCAGACGTATGTGCCATGGGAGCGACGTTACCATACGTCGCAATTCTGACTTATAGTAATGTCACTCAACGACGACAAGATATATATCTCAAACGTATGTTCCATGGGAGATACATTACAATATGTCACAATTCTAACGTCATGAAGGTACTTTAAAAAACAAATGTCAATTTATTTTTATTTTTTTGATATTTTTAAATTTTGCAACTAGAAAAATTTAAAACGAAGTAATTCCCTTGTATCATCCTAATAAGGGTATATAGTGAATAGCATGTTTAGTGATACTAATACAAATAGATGTAATCATTTAATATGGACTAATACATATGATAATCCCATACATGTGTTATGTTACCCTTTTTATATCGGCTTAATGAACAGGATAATACTTATACCATTATCTTTACTAGTTACCTATGATAAGGTAATAAAACCCATATATATACTTTGCACCTATCTGATTACTTGATATAAGATCGTAAGTTTCCATGGTCTTACTTCACAACTTTCATATCATAACAATGTGATAAGCTTATATTGGATGTTGAGCTTAACCCTATGTGTTTATCTATAATCAATTACACATGTTAATAGTAATGCTTATATTGTACTTAAGTTGGGAATCATAGTAATCAATACGAGCATGTGATATCTACTAGTATACACAACCTATACATTGAATATGATAATAAGCACTGCTTATTACAATAGATTAGTTATAGTTATTACTATGAAGATTACACTCTTCACTATATTATAGTTGTACCAATATTAGGTAATTACAGTGAAAGTCATGTAATACAATCTAAGCTATATGAATAATTACACATAATAACTGAGGTTCAACATATCACTTACAACTTACATTGGTTCCATATCAATTATATATGACATGCTTATTTCACATAATCTATGCCCTTTATATATACATTTAATGATCTATCCCTATTCAAGAAGATGGAACTCATACTATTGTGATCATACCATATTCATAACTATCAACTTATGGTAATAGAAGTGATTCCTCGGATTTACTTGTGTCTCTACATATGAGATACACGGATTTTTGTACACATATGATGTAAGCTTATTTCCATTCACCTATATGTGGTAATGTGAATGCCCATTTATTCCATATTCATTGCACTCATCGGGTACATACATCACACAGTATTAGTAAATAAGGATATACAGGTGTTACTAGTCCATGCATAAGTAATGGTTACCTTATTATCGTAATCTCTTACATGTTATAGTTATAAGGGTAATGATACTATCATATATAAAGAATGGGCTTGTATTACTCACCATGTAAACAGGTTCATCATAAGAAATGGAAATCATAGATATAAGTATGTAATCATACAAGTAGAAGCATAGTTAAACAAAGCAGATCAATACTCATTAGTCATGTTAAATATTTATTCGAATCATAGTACTTGTCTGAATTTTACATGCCATGTCAGTATGAATTGAACACACAGTATCCATAATCAATGTGATTAGATTCAATATGGATTAGCTTATAGTTAATAGTTGATGTCATTGCCTCAATAATATTGGTGTAATACAAGTAATAAGCTAGTTAGTCTTAATATTCATACTGTATCTTCTTAATAATGATACCACTCTAATCATAGAGAAGCTTCATAGTGAGTTCGATAAGTTGTAGACACGAGTTATGTTTTGAGTGCCATATCACGTAGTTTCCATAACAAGAGCTTAGTAATAGAGAGCTTAGTATGATTCCAGGCATTGTGTTGTTTAGTGATGTTTGGTATAGTCTAAGAATAGAAATAAGAATGGTCACAAGAAGGTGTGAAGAGCTTCCTAAAGTAGTGTTCCCTTGGTCAAAGTCATAGGAAATTTGATAGAACTAGGGAAAAATAGAAAAAAATAATGCCTTTTTATTTTTCTGCTCACAATATCAACATATATGAGAAAAGAAATAAATAGATCTAAATTAAATTATGAGTATAAATAAAATTTCTGAGTGAAAAGACAAACCTCAAGCTTACCTCATGATCTAAGAAAGATGTACATGTCACATGTCTGGACAAAAACCTTTATAATATGCTCATAAATAGTTTTAGTTTCATGGATCAAACCTCTAGGGTTTTATCTTTGTCATAAGGACTTAGGAACAATTTTGCCAAGGTATAGACTGGTTCAGACCCCCTACCCTCGGGTCAAGATCCACTCAGGATATTCACTAAAACCAGGCCAAGGTTTAATTAAACCCTTTGTTTAAACCACAAATGACATTGGGTTTCATGAGTTGGAGAGTCCCGATGTATTTCCACAGCTCTCGACAAATGCCGAAATGTGAAATGTCAATGAAGGTTGACTACTCCAATGCGATGAGCACATGCCACTTGCTACCCACTAGTTTCGGATTTCGGGACTTTGAGTGAACAACCAACAATCGTTCCTCTTCCCTTATGATTCCCCAAACTCCAAAATTCTAGGATGCCGAAATGGGCTCAGCGTCCCATGGAATGCAAGATCGATGGCCTTTCGAGATTTTTCCCGATGCTTGACCCCTCCTTTGACTTCTGCCGCATGTACCCTCTGACTGAGACTTGGGAATCACCTTTCGACGTTTCTCTCTTCGCAATTTCGGGAGTTGTGTTGACAATGCAACTCCACTTCTTCAGTCCCAAAACCCTGAAACCCAATTTGTGCCCAACGCTATTGTCCCTCGACTTTTTAGTATTTTTTCCTTTTCCTCTTCAGGATTTCACGAACCGGGAGTTTGAAACTCTCGATTCCAAAGTCACTGCCTCCTCTACTTCCCGAACTCTGGAAAACCAAAATGATGAAATCCCACACCAAAGGCACACCGCGTTTTGCGACTTTGGGATTTTCAATGCAAAGAGTCCCAGTTCCTTATCAACGGAATTTCGGGTATGCCTAACCCCGAATTACCGAAATTCCGAAATTCCACACCTGATAATCCTTTTCGCGATCCAAGAATTTGCGTGACCAAGGATTTTGGCTTGCACTCCAAACTTGCGAATCCCGAATCCCTGAAATGATCTAATGGCTCAATAGACCACGATCAACGATCCACGTTGATTCTTGATGTCAGGGTGGTGGATTCACCCAACTCCTAACCACCTTAAATCTCCTCTGGATCCTATGGTCCTCGCAACTTCGTGAGTTCTACATGGAGAATTCTGACCACTAGATGCACTCTTCAACGACCCCTGTCCAAACAACTCGGTGTTCTCCCTCCTAAACTTAACTTCTACGAGATGATTTTAATCTCCATCTCCCTTTGAGAACTTCAAAGGTGTTATCGTTCCTAAGCTTTCACTTGTAAACGCAAGCTCCCCAAAAGGATCCCTACTCGCACTCCTTGTGGAAAACCCTCAAATAACCTCTGGTTATTTGAGTCTCCGACCCTGTGCACTCTTTGCAACAATGGTCCTCTCAATCTTCCCCTTAGTTGATAAGTTCTAAGGCTCCAACCAAACTGTGCACACCTTGCACGGCTCTATGTTTCACCTGCACTTTAGCTGGTATGAGAACAAAGGTATCTCTCTTGAGCCTTTTGAGATGAAACTCAGACCCTCATCAACGCACACCTTGCGTACGTTCACTACACTCCTTGCAGGAATTCTCAGGAATAGAAACAATTGAAACTCATTCTTCTCCTCTCTCAGACTTCATACATTCACCATGAAATCATACACACAATGTAGCCTTGAAACAAATGCATAACAGAGAAACAAATCAACTGTAAACATACCATTCAACAAATGTCAACATTAAGCATCATAACACCATGAAAGTTGAGTCAAAGCTTCATATATTAACTCAAGTTCTCTTGTACATGGGTTCTTCTCTATGGCTCTCTACTACAGCTCTACAGCTTATGAATTCTGAATGATCATCCCCAAAATTACAATGATACAAGGGTGAGGGTGTTTATATCCGTTTTCCCTCCTATGCTTCTAAACTATCTAAACTATTAAATTAAATCTACCTACTTGCATTCATTACGCATAAATGCCTCTGTATTAGACAGATGAGAGAAATCCTCAAGATCTGCTTACAATATCTAGACATAAATGTAAGTACGCTTCCCTTAGCTATTACATTAATGTCCCTTCATTGATCTCAAAACACTTCAAAATGTGCGCTAGTGCTTTTCCAGCTGTCTCCCGCTTTCATGTTGCTTGCTTGGCTGACTGCTTACGATGCTCTTGCATCATACTCCCTCCCTTGAAAATTTTCATGAACTCTTGTTCATGAGCTCTTGCACAGTCTATCCATGCTTATGAATTTATGCTTCATCCTCCCAACTGGCATCTTCAACTGGATGTCGCTTCCATTTAACCAAGTATTTAAAATACTCTTTCCTTCTGGTCTTTTTTCTAATCCTTTTGTCAATTATGCCTTCCATCTGCATCTTGTCAACTACAGGCATTTGTTTTGTCCATTGAATTTCTTTCTGTTCCTCCTCTGCTCCTGCTTCTTCATCTCTGTAAGGGTACAAATCTGCAACATTGAATATCAGTGAGATTTCGACCCCATCGGGTAATTCAATCTCATATGTGTTTGCCCCAAATTTCCTTATGACCTTGCATGGTCCAATATTTTTCATCTTCAACTTATTATATGTTCCCCTTGGGAACCTTTCCTTCCTCAGATGCACAAGAATCAGATCACCAACTTCAAATTGAAGTTCTCTCCTATGTTGATCTGCTATTCGCTTGTATTCTTGACTTGAACTCTGCAATCGCTCCTTAATTTGGATATGAAGCTCCTTCATTCCTTCTGCAAAGTCCTCTGCACTAGCACTCCTGAATTCATTCTGTTTCAAATTCTTCAATTTAGAAACTCCCCTTGGCTGCATTCCATATACAATTTGGAATGGACTCTTCCCTGTGCTTCTATTGAGTGAATCATTGTAAGAGAATTCCGCCTGTGGCAGAATGTGATCCCATTGACTGTGGTGTTAAGTCACTAAGCTTCTTAACAAATCTTCCAAGCTCTTGTTCACGACTTTTGTCTATCCATCAATCTGAGGATGATATGCTAAACTAAAAGACCAACTTGTCCCCAACTTCTTCCATAAGGTCCTCCATAAATTCCCTACGAACTTGGTATCTCGATCAGACACAATACTCTTTGACAAGCCATGAAGTCTGACAACTTCCTTGAAAAACAGGATTGCAATATGAGTTGCGTCACTAGTTTTCTGGCATGGTATGAAATGTGCCATTTTTGAAAATCTATCGACTACCGCAAAGATTGAATCATATCCTCTATGTGTCCTTAGCAGTCCCAATGTGAAATCCATTATCATTGCATCCCATGGTCTTCCAGGTATGGGCAATGGTTGGTATAACCCTGTGTTCTTCCTTTTTCCTTTCGTGTGCTGAGAAATTGTGCACCTATCCAGAAATTTCTTAACATCTGTCCTCATCCTTGGCCAAAAATATGAGCCATTCAACTTTGAGAACGTCTTGTCATGACTGAAATGTCCGGCCAATCCTCCACTGTGTTTTTCCTTCAGCAAATTCTCCCTCATGGAGCATTTCAGAATACATAGTTGATTTCCCCTGAACAATAATCCATCCTGGATCATGTATTCAGTCCATTGACTTTTGTCCCTGAGAATTGGATTCTCAGATGCCTCATATGCCTCTTTAAAATCTAGGTCATCGATGTACATTTCTTTGAGGTTTTCAAAACCCAAAGTCTTGACTTTGAATTCCTGCATAAGCAAACATTTCCTGCTCAAAGCATCAACAACTTTGTTAGAAGTTCCATAAATATGCTTAATCACAAAAGTAAAATTCTGCATGAATTCAACCCATTTAGCATGTTTTTGGTTCAACTTCTCCTGTCAAGTCACAAATTGCAAAGTGTAATTATCGTTGTACAAAACAAACTCCTTGGGAACCAAATAGTGTCTCCATTTCTTCAATGCTTGTATGACGACATAGAATTTCTTGTCATACGTGGAGTACTTAACCTTCTCTTCATTCAGTTTTTCACTGAAGTACGTGGCCGACCTATCGTCTTGGCTCAAGACCTCTCTAATTGCAAATCCACTCGCGTCACACCTGACCTGGAATGTCTTGCTAAAATATGGCAAAACCATAATTCGTTGCTCAGTGATCTTCTTCTTCAGCATATTGAAACTCTTCTCTGCTTCCTCTGTCCAATGAAAATATTTATGTCTCTTCTTCACTATATCCATCATCGGTGCACTAATTCCACTGAAGTTTAGGATGAATTTCCTATAGAAGCTAGCCAAACCATGGAAGCTTTGAACTTCAAACACACTCTTCGGCGATGGCCAATTCTTAATCACCTTTATCTTTTTTGGATCCATTTTTAATTCATTTGCAGAGATAACAAAACCCAAATAAATGATTTTTGTCCTCATAAATGATGATTTCTTCATATTAATCAACAATTTCTCTTGCTATAATCTTCTCATTACTGCAACTAAATGCTTTAAGTGTTATGCTTATGTCTTGCTGAAAATTAATATATCATCAAGATATACAATGAAGAATTTCCCAATGAAATCCTTCAGGACTTCATTCATCAACCTCATGAAAGTACTGGGCGCATTCGTTAATCCAAATGGCATGACAAGCCATTCATACAGCCCCTCATTCGTCTTGAATGTTGTCTTCCATTCATCACCTTCTCTCATTCAAATTTGATGATATCCGCTTTTCAAATCAATCTTTGAAAACAATCTTGCTCCACTCAAGCAATCCATCAAGTCGTCCATCCTTGGAAATGGAAATCTGTATCTAATGGTAATATTATTTATTTCCCTTGAGTCTATACATTCTCTAGCCTCCATCTTTCTTTGGGTTGAGCACTGTCAGAACAATGCATGGACTCAAGCTTTCTCGAATCAATCCTTTGTCCATTAAGTTCTGGACCTGTCTCTTAACTTCTTCATTTTCCTACGGTGTCAACCTATATGTTTATTTGTTCGGTAAGATGTCTCCAGTTATAAGATCGATATCATGACTTATACTCCTGATAAGTGGCAACGAACAAGGTAGTTCATCCACTACTATATCAACAAACTCTCCCAACAAGTCCTGGATTTCTTCTGGTAAATCATCTATCCTCGTAATGGTCAAAACAATTTTGGGCTTCCTGACCACAATAAATTGTTTGTCTTCCTTCTTCTTAACCTCATTAAGAAGTTCCTTCCCACTCATGAGAAGTACAGTGTTGCTCATTTCTGTTTTCACCTCTTTATCCTTAATTGGCAGCAACATGTGAGTCCTACCATTTTTCTCCAGGGTGTACGTGTTCTTTCTCCCATCATGAACTACGTTTTTGTCATATTGCCATGGTCTACCCAGCAATAGATGACAAACATCCATGGGAATGACATCACATAATATTTCATCTTTATATCCTCCTATTTTAAATTCAACTAAACACTGTTTAGTGACATTTACCTTAGGTCCTTTTTGTAGCCACGAAACCTTGTATGGGCCCTGATGTACAACAGTCTCTAGCTCCAGCTTTTCTACCATCTCTATAGATACGAGATTGTCTGTGCTATCGCTGTCCACTATGACCTTGCATACCCTATCCTTAGTTTTGAAAGAAGTCTGAAACATACTGTTTCTTTGGGTTGGGTTCTCTGCTTCATTCTTCGGCTTCAAGAGAACTTTCCTCATCATCAAAGATCTTTCGCCCTCAGCGTCTTCTGCCTCAACATTCCATCCTTGAGATTTAGCAATGTGAGTTTCACCACCATCTTTCTTCTTATCTGGACACTCATAGGATTTATGTCCGATTTTTCCATAGACAAAGCATTTCACTTCACCTCCTCTGCCTCTTCCTCTTCCTCTGAATCGAGGAAAATTATTTCTATCAGCATATTGCCTTCCATGTGAGCTTCCTCCTCTCTCAGGTTGAGTTTGAGGTTTCTTTCCCTCTTCTTTAGGTCTTTGAGTTCTGTCTTGGGCAATTGTTTTGCCTCTGGCTTGACTTCTACCTTGGCCTCTTTGACCTTGCTTTCGGCACAGCTTCTCTTTAGCTTTCAAAGCTATCTAATAAGAATCTTCCACATTTCGAATGGTCATCATGCTCATCTCATCTTGAATGTCATATCACAAACCATTCATGTACCTGGCAACATTTTCATCATCACTTTCCCGATGAGTTGCTCTGATGTTTATCCTGTAGAATTCTTCAATGTATTCTTTCACTGACAACAACTTCTGTCTCAAATTCTACATCCTCCGAAACAAAGTGATTTGATAATCCTTGGGTATAAATTTGGCTTTCATTTTTGCAACCATTCTATCCCATCTTTTGATTTTCTGCTTGCCCTTGCAGTGTCTATCAACCTTCAATTCATCCCAGCACAATGTTGCATGCCCTTTAAGTCTAGTAATGGCATGTTTGACTTTCTTATCTTCCTCGACATCTTCATAGTCGAAGTATTTGTCTAGAGCTCTAATCCAGTCTAGAAGTTCTTCAACATCCAAGTTTCCTTCGTACACTGGAATGTCTATTTTTTCTCTGGAACCTATCCTTGCAACAGCCCTGAATAGGCGTTCATCTACAGCATCTTCAACTGCAACTTCTTCTCCTTCGTTTCCAACTTCATTTTCACTTTCATCCTTGCTGATATCCCTAGCATCAACTGTGCACCTATATGTTGTCTCCATAGCATCAAGATTGGCACGCAACTCATGCATTTCTCTTTCCAATGCTAGATTAGGCATTGGCCGATCTCTTCTTCTCGGTAGCATGGCTAAAAAAAATTCCTCTTTTCTCTCTGCTACAGAAAGAAAAGAATTTTTTCTATGCTCTTATACCACTTTGATGTAGACTCCTTGCCCTTGGGTCGAGATCTAGACTCCTTGCCCTTGGGTCGAGATCTAGTCAGGATCTTCACTAAAACCACACCAAGGGTTAATTAAACCCTTTGTTTAAGCCACAAAGGACTTCGAGTTTCAGGAGTTGGAGAGTCCCGATGTATTTCCACAGCTCTCGGCAAATGCCGAAATGCAAAATGTCAATGAAGGTTGACTGCTCCAATGTGACGAGCACATGCCACTTGCTACCCACTAGTTTCGGCTTTTGGGACTTTGAGCGAACAATCAACAGTCGTTCCTCTTCCCTTATGATTCCCCAAACTATGAAATTCCGAGATGCCGAAATGGGCTCAACATCCCATGGAATGCAAGATCGATGGCCTTTTGGGATTTTTCCCAAAGCTTGACCCCTCCTTTGACTTCCGCCGCACATACCCTCTGACTGAGACTTGGGACCCACCTTTTGGTGTTTCTCTCTTCGCGATTTCAGGATTTTTGTTGACGATGCAACTCTACTTCTTAAGTCTCGAAACCCCGAAACGCAATTTGTTCCCAACGCTATTGTCCCTCGAATTTTTGGGAATTTTTCCTTTCCCTCTTCGGGATTTTGCGAACCGAGAGTTTGAAACTCTCGATTCCAAAGTCACTGCCTCCTCTACTTCTCGAACTCCAGAAAACCAAAATGCCGAAATCCCACACCAAAGGCACATCGTGTTTCGTGACTTTGGGATATTCAATGCAAAGAGTCTTGGTTCCCTGTCATCGGAATTTCCAGTATGTCGAAACCCAAATTACTGAAATTCCAAAATTCCACACCAAATAATCCTTTTCGCGATCCAAGAATTTGTGTGACCAAGGATTTTGGCTTGCACTCCAAACTTGCAAATCCTGAATCCCTGAAATGATCTAACGGCTCAACAGACCATGAGCAATGGTCCACGTTGATTCTTGATGTCAGGGTGGCGGATTCACCCAACTCCTTACCATCTTATAGCTTCTCTATATCCTACGGTCCTCGCAACTTCGTGAGTTCTCCACGGAGAATTCTGACCACCAGATGCACTCTTCAATGACCCCTGTCCAAACGACTCAGTGTTCTCCCTCCTAAACTTAACTTCTATGAGATGATTTCAATCTCTGTCTCCCTTTGAGCACTTCAAAGGTGTTATCCTTCCTGAGATTTCACTTGTAAACTCAAGCTCCCCAAAAGGATCCCTGTTCGCACTCCTTGCAACAAACCCTCAAATAACCTCTGGTTATTTGAGTCTCTGACCCTGTGCACTCTTTGCAACAGTGGTCCTCTCAATCTTCCCCTTATTTGATAATTTCTAAGGCTCCAACCAGCCTACGCACACCTTGCACATCTCTGTGTTTCACCTGCACTTCAGCTGGTATGATAACAACGGTATCTCTCCTGAGCTTTCTAAGATGAAACTCAGACCCTCATCAACGCACACCTTGCAGACGTTTACTGCACTCCTTGCAGGAATTATCATGAAGAGAAACAATTGAAACTCATTCTTCTCATCTCTCAGACTTCAAACATTCACCATGAAATCATACACATAATGCAACATTGAAACAAATGCATAACAGAGAAACAAATCAACTATAAACATACCATTCAACAAATGTCAACATTAAGCATCATAACACCATGAAAGTTGAGTCAAATATTCATATATTAACTCAAGTTCTCCTGTACATGGGTTCTTCTCTACAGCTCTCTGCTACAGCTCTACATCTTATGAATTCTGAATGATGATCTCCAAAATTACAATGATACAAGGGTGAGGGTGTCTATATCCGTTTTCCCTCCTATGCTTATAAACTATCTAATGTATTAAATTAAATCTACCTACTTGCATTCATTACGCATAAATGCCTCTACATTAGACATATGATAGCAATGCTCAAGATTTGTTTACAATATCTAGACATAAATGTAAGTACGCTTCCATTAGTTATTACATTAATGTCCATTTATTGATCTCAAAACACTTCAAAATATGTGTTGGTGATTTTCCAGTTCTCTCCTTCTTTCACATTGCTTGCTTGGCTGGCTTCTTACGATGCTCCTACATCATAGACCATCACAACACAATTGCATCAACTACTTTACAAAAAGGGGAAACAAGGTATTTAACATAGCCGATAAAACAAAACTAGGTACCCCACAAGAAGGGATAGCAAGAACTCCAAAAACTAAGACAACAAAACTCACCATATCAAACAAGAAATCCCTCCATAAAAAATATCCCATATCAAACCCTCCATAATTGAAAAGAAGGCAACACTAGATAAACACTCCAACGAATACCATGACCAATACAAAATTTAGATTTGAAACTGTTACACCAAATGGGGAGGGTGCACCAACAAACTCATATCTGAAACTGTTATAACAAATGGAGAGGTCGCACCAACAAAACTCATATCTAAAATTGTTACATCAAATAGAGAGGCCGCACCAACAAACGAAAATCAAAATTAAAATTGTTACATCAAATGGAGAGGCTACACCAACAAAACAAAACTCATATCTGAAAAGATTGTCCAAAAAGGAGGTCACGCCATCATCAAGAGAGAACAACTCAGGTAGTTGCAACAAATAGGACACTAATGAGTGAGTGAGTGTGAGTTTAATGGAATGCTAGAGGGTAGGCTCATATTTATATTTAGGGAGAGGGGTTAGGGAAATTTAAAATTATAATTAAATATTGAAATTTAATTAATATAAATATTAATTAAAATGTCAATTAATATTAATATTAATTATAAAAACACTAAACGCATATAAAACCCCAATCACATAAATAAAACATCAATCACATAAAACAACAAGGGGGTACCTTTTAAGACAAAGTCATGGGGGGGTCCATAATGACAAAACATGTCCACATTAGTCACATAATGACTTATAAACTTTATCATCACTGCATAAGGGGGTCCATCAACAATGTGGTCATGTCCATCTTCATAGGAACTACTAGGTCTCATGGACCATTCCAAGAGAGAGGAAGAGGATCACACATCAACACATCTTGGTATTTCACCAAGATATACCTGGGAAAATACCAGGTTTACCCAGAACACATCTAGGTGCCCTAGAACACATCTAGGGTCTTATCCACCAAGGTACAAGACCAAAGATCAACCCATGCATTAGGAAATGGTTCCCTGTAACACATCCAGGGGCCCTAGAACACATGTAGGGACTTATATCAACCACCGAGGAACATATCCAAGGATCAATCCAAGCACTTTGCAAGGATTCCCTAGAACACATACAAGGGCCCTAGACACATCTAGGGACTTATATAAACCACTAAGGAACATATCCAAGGATCAATCCAAGCACTGAGCAAGGATGATCCCTTATGAACCTACCATTTGGATGACATTTTCTTCCCAGAAGGAAGTGAGAAGATGCCTAAAGTTCCCAATGATGGATCTAATCTACTTTGGGTTTCCCCCAAAGATACTTTTCTAAAGAATGGTTCACACTTCTCATTATCTAATTCAATACATATTTATACCTTTTTATATAAGAAGGATATTAAAGAAAGTGTTTTTTAGATTAAGATTGTTTCGGTGGAAGCTCTAATTTTTGCAACCCCAACATAACCCAAAAACTCACTCCCTTTGACCTAGATTGTCCTCTAGCTTATGATGGTTATATTGAGACTTGCACTAAAGAGAGGTGATGTTATAACCATGTTATTCTAATTGAGATAGATAGCCAGATTACTTAGCTTCCATCTTGTACCAGAGGAGAAAAATTGTATCATTGCGTAAAGGAGGACTGTTTGGAGGTGGAGAGATAGTGAGATTGCAATGAACCATTTGGAGGCCCAAACATCATGATATTGTAGTACAACTATGTTGAAATGACCGTTTGAGGTGGAAATATGTGAGATTGCAGTGCACCCTTTGGAGTGTGAGATCAGATTAGATTATGATTAGGATTATATTCTATATTTTCTGGGAAGGGGTGGAGATCAGAAAATGTGCTGCGAGAACATCATTTGCATTCATTTTTCCTTTCACTGAACTGTTCAGGTATAAACTCAAAGAAAAATAGTTTTAATCAATTTTGGAGAGTTGGGGATTATCATGTCCAAAATGAACAAAAGTGATCTTTACTAGGTGGCGTGTATCATGTTCATGTACATCCAAAATTCCTCCATTATAATGAGACTTCCCACACATGGGAATTTGGAGATATTTCAAAGTTTCTTGATAATGTAGTTGAATATTTTCAAAATGGTGAAACTTTTTTCATTATGGACAAAATTCAGAACCCTAGGGTTAATAGTCCAACTCTTCTTTTCCAAGATAATGGAGGTGGAATGAATCTCGATTGGATGCGGAAATGTATGAGCTTGGGTTACTAAGTGAAAACTAATAGCACAACTATAGGATTATATGGAAGTGGATTCAATACAAGTACTATGAGATTAGGTTCAAATGTGATTGTTTTCAGTCACTTTTCTCATGGAAGCCCTGCTACACAGAGTATTGGTCTCCTTTATTACACATTTTCGAGGCGAAATATTCTCATTTGTTAAGGAATTCAGTTCTTTATGAGCATCAAATTATATATTCCCACCAATAGAGTCCAAAAGAACTCTAGAAAATCATTATTAACAAAAATTACATGAAGAGAAAATAATATGTCCTCAACTTGAGATCTCTCTCCTCCATCGTGGCCTCTGTGGTGTTGAATAAAAATTTCCATTAAGACAAAGGTGAGGAAAATTTTAAGTACCCCACAATCCCAACGATGTACACGGGTGGTTGGGTATGTTACAATTGGTATCAGAGCCAAGATTACAACACTAGGGGTTGTATGGGCTCAAGGGAAATGAATGGAAATGCTTTTGGTGTTTAGCATTTGAAAACAAATAAGAAAAAAACATACTCAAATCCTTTTTGCCTCAAACGATCATTTCAACTCGGGTGGACTACAATCTCATGATGTTTGGGCCTCCAAACGGTTCATTGTAATTTCATTATCTCTCTTTCTCCATACGGTCCTTTCAATTTGGTTGCATTGCAATCTCATAATATCTAAGCCTCCAAATGGTCATAATGTTCATTTCAGTAGGTTCCATTCCTCCAAATATCTTGTCACCAAACCCAGAGCTTGACGTAGACCATGACCTAGACCACCACATAGAGATAGATATAGATTTAGATGTTGACCTAGATCTTGATGTAGATCATGACATAGACCCACCTAGCTCCATCTAAGCCTAGGGATAACTTATACTCAATCCTTAACCTATATTAAATCAAGCCATGAGGACAATGGAATATATTAATTCTTCTTTATATGGAAAGATAATAGAGGAAGCATTGATCTAAAGTGTTTCTCTCAAACAAAGATACTTCATTTTGAAAAATGAATAGCAAATTATAATTAAATTTAAAAATTGGTACCTCTTCAAAATATCTGATTTGGAGTTGGATCCAGAATTTTGTACCATGATTTCACCAAAATTTATACCATGATTTCACTACATCCACACCTCCAAACGGTCATATGTCCATTTCATTGAGTCCATCATTGTCTTGTGACTATATATCTGTCTCCCATTCACTCTCTCCATCATTGAGAGTGAATGGGTGAAAAATAAATAGTGAATTGACAATGATGGTTTGAATGAAAGGGACATATGACCTTTTGGAGGTGTGTATGTAGTGAAATCATGGTAAGACGTTTGGGAGGGTAGGAATTACTTATGATTATTATAATATTTTATTTTGATGAGTTGACGTAGATGTGTAATAAGGGGAGAGGGAGAGAAGGGGAGGGAGGAAAAGATCCAACAAGCATCGTAATTTAAATTTTTAATGGAACCAATAACATGCACCTAGTTTTTTTCATATTTATTCTCTTTGTTTCCATTTTTGTGTCATCTATCCCCCCTTTGTTTGGGGTTTGAGCACTAGAGGGGGAGAGAGAGGAGGTAAAGAAATATAGGGAGGTAGATAAAGGTAAATAGATAGAGGGAAATAGGGAGAAAAAGAAATAGGGGTAGGGGGGAGAGAGAGGGGTGGAGGGAGTGACAAAGAAGGGAGGTAAAGAGATATAATATATATATATATATATATAGAGAGAGAGAGAGAGAGAG
>ML793142.1:37149-52630 GCA_009831015.1 Picea engelmannii
AATTTTTGAGAGTGTGAGAGGGATAGAGAGGAAGACAGAGAGATGGGATAGAGAGATATAGTGTCAAAGTGTGAGAGGGAGAGAGAGGGAGATAAATTGGGGGTGTAGAGAGAGAGAGAGAGAGAGAGAGAGAGAGAGAGAGAGAGAAGGGGGGAGAGAGAAGAAAGTATGAGTGAATACCATAAGATGTCCATGCCTACATGCCTCAATGTTATATCATGTAACCTATAAATTGAGCATCAGATGATGTGTAATTAGAACAAAATTTGGATGGAAATACATCTAATTTAATGGAAATGGATGATGACAAATATCTATTGGGGCTTGATAACATTCTATGTGAATTCTATAACAATGTAGGTACCTAATAAGAATTAATTTAAATTTTAGCCATGACTTTTGCTAACTCAAAATCAATATAAAGGTGATTTAGCACACATCTAAGGACCTTTGTGACCTTGGAATAGGAGGAAAATTAATTCAAAAATGATTTAATTAGTAAATTATCAATTCATTCACATGCCCAATGCCTCGACAAAAAAAAAACTCTATGATTTTTTTAATAATGAATGCACTACATCCTAAGGAGTGATATAGATTTTTCAAATAGTACCCTATCTCATGTGAATACGTTATTGAGCAATGTATAGCTAATAAATTACATTCTATCAAATATGGAAACCTTCCCCGTCTACAAATAATAACACCAGGCCTATTGTTAATCAATGGAAAATGGTGGAACTTCTCAAACTCAACATTGAATTAATGACATGTTCTTTGCTTTTTTGTTTGCTTAGGAATCGTTCTTGGCTTGTTTGAATGGTTGAAGTGTAAGTTTGAGGAAATTTTTAGGGAATAATTTCAATAGTTCTAAGATCCAAGGAACTAAAGGATCTAGATAGAGGTATGGTCAAGCGATGGAACCAAGATTTAGTTCGGTCATAGATTGTAGGAAAAAATTGAGGAATCCCATAAATCAATAAGGGGAGTCATTTTAGGGTACCAATAAGTCAATACCTAGTTTTCGTTGTGAAATTACATATGAAAAATGCAAGGTAAAACTCAAGAAGGAGACATAAAGGAAGGGAATGCCATAGATGGCTCTTCTAAAAAGCCTTCTAAGAGGATAAAACCCCTTCTAAAAACCCTTCTAAGAGGCTAAAAAGGCATGAAAATGATAGAAACAAACTACCATTTTTGGTGGCATGTTCAGAGCTAAAATGTATCCACTCCATGATGCAGTCACTGTCAGATAATGGCCAGATAAGTCCTATTCTATCGTTGTGGGGAACTGTCGAGTATTATCTATCTCTGGACATTGTTGTCGTGGGGTTTTCCCTATCTCTCAGCCTCCTCTATCAAATGATGTTGTTGTAATACCTTTCCTCTATGGCTTGAGTATGTATGGAATTTTTTTTCGTGGGGTTTTGATAGTCAAATCCAAGATGACAAATCAATATATGGGGTTTG
This sequence comes from Picea engelmannii, assembly GCA_009831015.1. Classification (NCBI taxonomy): domain Eukaryota; kingdom Viridiplantae; phylum Streptophyta; class Pinopsida; order Pinales; family Pinaceae; genus Picea; species Picea engelmannii. The sequence continues at coordinate 38,620 of ML793142.1, forward strand.
GACAATCAAATCCGAGATGACACTTGTCTGCATGAAACATCGCAATAGAGACGATATCTATGGAGTCGGAAAAGCGACATCATGTGAAACGTCGTTTGATGGGGTCTCTTGTTTGCCGTTCTCTCAAAAATATAATGTGGCAACTACGTCAAACATGCCATCGGAATTTGACCCAAATGTACTAGTGTTAGCATGGAGATGGAAAAGGAACCATAATTTTCTTATGGATATGGTGAACCATACATTCATGTTAGAATTTATCCATTGGTTAACCATAAAACTAAACTGACATATCCATAATATCTAGAGGACATAATCAAAAGATTATACATACCTAAATGGTGATTTTTCAATTTAGCAATCGAAAATAACAATTCATAAAACATTAAACATAACTAGAATTGATGGCTATATAAACTATGTTGAAAGGAGAAATCACACCTAATCTGATGAACTGGTTGACAATAAAGTTGGAATGGTTGACCCCGTGTGTTTCTACTTAGCTGTATGACCCTCTGTTAGTCTTGAGACTCCCTCAATCGACGAAGAAATATCTTAAAGTGCCTGCCAAAATCATTCAACCTCCATAAATATCTAAAAAATCAATACAAGTCATATTTGTAGCGCATTATTTACTCTAAGATGCATTTTTATGAGAGTGTCAAAACATAATTGAATGATCTCATCTTGGTTTCGAGAATAATTTATTGGAGCCATGCATCTAATATTTTATCAAACTGCCTCCCTTGATTTGAAGTAGAAACAACGAAGTCAACATTGACTTTGTTGTTGCTCCATTGGATCGTGAGAGGTTTTCTCCAAGATTAAACGACTCCAATAAATTATTCTCTAATGAACAGGCCCAACCAAGTGCATATGGAAACTCTTATGGCCCCTCCCCTCCCTCACATCACTCTTAATTCCCCAATACCCAACATATAAATCTATTGAAATATTTACAACAAAGATAAACATATATACATACCAATATTCAAAACTATTTACAATGAAATAAAATGTTTCCTTGATCCATTTGGAGTGAGTGGAATATGGCGAAAATAGATTTTATATTAAATAGTTATTAAAATATTCATGTACATCATCATTTAATACTTTTAGCTGACCTTTGCTTCTTATCTCTATAGTTCCTAATCATTTCATCAATATATACATCTTCGTTCTTTGGGTGCTCTTCAAAATCTGATTGTGATTGCATCCTCTCACGCAGAGAACGCCTAGTCACGAGGTAATCATGGTTTAATGGAGGCCATTGTGATGAGACATCACATACAAAAGAAAAAAATACAAAATTTAAATGGCCAATTTTTAAATGTCATTGAAATAGTTCAGTAATATTAAAAAAAACACTTGCAATGTCATTATTTACCTAGTGCACTGGTCGACACTGTTGGAATGGCTTCCCCCACATGCTCCTCTTCAATTGTATGAGCCTCAAGTAATACATTCTATTTCATTGAGACCACAAACTTTATAAGGACAATCATAAATGTATAAGTAAAAAAACATCGAAGTGCAAAATGTATAACTATGAAATTATTAAGTATATGATTAAAATACAGCCATATTACTGTCACGTGCCAGCTCGATTGTAGCACCATCGTGGGGTTTCACCCCCATGGAAAATTGGGACTGCATGGGAGAACCATATTCTGGTTGCAAACTGCTATCAATGCACTTCTCTCCAATACTAGTGTGTTCATTGACAATGATGTTCCCTTGATTAAAACAAAGTTGTAAATATTAATAATATCCAACATGACTGTATTATATTAATAATAAAGGTTAATGTGGATTGAATTTTATTCACCTTATCCTACAAAGTGGTTCTTGGTATCTACCCCAAGATTTTCAATGTTCAACTACATCTTTATAGCCGTACTTGTAACCAAGTTGGAGGTCTTCCTCCATGGTTTTAGTAACAAACTCGTCACCCTGCATTTCATACGAGTATGTATTTTTAATGTTATTCATTGCAATTACCTACAAGTTTTAAGGAGATACAAATAATATATTTAGGTACTTACAATTCATGACTGCAACTTCAAGTAGATGCCCTAGCCTAGCCTGTGCTAGCCACATATGGAAAGACTTTCTTTTGTTTCCTTTGACATGTCAGTCAACCTATCATGAAAAGTTTCAAGTATGTTAATATATACCACAATTTTATTTACATCTAAAAAAATTTGAAGGTATTGAATTGAAATTGTAATTTACCTTATGGAACAAGAGGGTGTTTTTCCTTCATCTGTCAATTTCTTCTCTTTTTCATCCTCAATGAGGGACTTCCACTCACTCTCTGGAATCATCAGAGGACACTTGTACCTATCATTTTGTTTCAAGTGATTCCTATATGTTTCTCGTGTATATTTTAAATATTGGTGAGTTGCAGTGGTGGCCAAGGTCTTATTAAATGTTTCTACACCAAAAAGGATTTCGAGATAATCCATCAATCCTTTTTTGAGGTTGGAATTCTGGGAATTCCACCTCTCCCGTATGGTGGTCCCAAAAATCAACAACTTCTTATTCTTCAAGGACTAATAAAAATCGCTATTCCCTACACTCAAAATGATTATATTATTATTAATTTAAAAATATTAATTTAGATGATTTATATTTGTCTACATAGAGAACATGAAACAATCAAAATTTTAAAAATTACCTGGGACTTTAACTTTCTTTAATGGAATCCCTTCCTCGTTAACCATAAGTGTTCCCTTAAGTGTCCATGTGTTGGTCACACGTCTTTCTTTAGGAAAATAAACCATATAGTTTGTCAAATTATTGGCCTCATCTCTGTCACTGCCTATAGAGCCTACATGTATGGTCGCTTCCTCAGTGCGTGTGTCATGGCTCCCACCTAATGGTGTGGAAGGTGGAGATTTGAATAGTTTCATATTGGAATATATATGAGGGCTTGGGTCGGGACCATGTGGCATCTGTGCAGTGCCACTATTACTGAAACCATGCATGTCGGTGTTAACAGGATCCAAAAATCACTATATAAGAAAGAGAACATTTTTTCGTTTAGATAATGTAAAAGTTGAAAATCAATCTTTCATAATTGATCTTATGACATAAAAATAAAACCACTTGAAATTCTCGTTATTACCTTAGATATATTAAGTCGTGTCATAACTTCTTTGATCCTTTCTTCTACATCAGGAGTTTGATCTAGAGTATCTAACAAGTGAGCTAGTTCCTTGTTTGCTTTATCGATCCTTTTTCTAATTAAAACCATAGGGTTGGGGGATTCATACAAATCCATTTCTCCGAGCGAATCATCATCAACATCATGTTTTGAGGCATATTTTGATTTACCATAGTCATCCTACCACATTATAGTAAAATTAGAACCGTGATCATTATCATGAAAAATAAATTCAAATGTATGAGAAATCCTCCCTCTTTGTTGACATCCAAGGAGGAATTTTATTGTTGATAAAAAAAATATGACACACTGAGTAAATAGGGCAAAGCTCTCCAATTGGATTAACATTGTAAAGAACATAATGAAAATTATAAAATATAAGAGTCATTTCTTACAGGTTGGGTAAATTAGTATACGTACTACCCCCATAATAGTAACATATGTATCTATTCGATTCAAATTGTAATCAATCAATAACTCTTCCCTTGCAACTATTTATTTTATTGCACATATGAATACATGGTTTCCTTCACTCACGTCAAATATGCAATTGGATCACTTATTTGTGGTTGTAGGTCGTGTACTATTTACAAACCTTGCAATATTCCCCGTTGCTTTCAGCCTTCCATCAATATAGATAGTTTCTCCTTTATTTTGATCATTGTCTTTTAGTTGTATATAATTTGCAGCCAAGCCATATCTTTGCATATTTTTTATATATTGAACTATTCGTATCCAATATTTGTATATATAATAGGGTCCGACATACTCAATCAATTCAGTTAATCCGTCGTAACATACCTTTATACTATCCATGGAAAATAGCCCCAAACCATGTAATGGCGATGGAGAAATCTGATATACCCTTTCGTTTACACAAAAATCAATGTTTATTTTAGGAAGATCCTTGGGTACCCATCGTTTCACTATATAGTTGTACCTCAAGGGAACCTCGATGTCATCTATGCTCTCATGATCATAAGAACATTATCCCCCTTTCGCAAGAAAAAAATCCATGTGTCTATGGAAATGTCTTCTGATCTTCTCACCTCTAGTTGATCTCCACCTGTTAGACCTACTAGATGTCTCACTTTCCTCTATTCTACCTGAAATCCCCTCACTCAATCAAGATAGATCTGAGAAATACCTATTTTCTTGTACGTCCTATAACACAATCAATGACATAAAGTGACTTTCAGATCTAGTTTATGCATGATAATATTTCCCTAGAATGTTGAAACTTGTGGCATAACCTTAATATTTTTTCTCTTAAATTCCCTAGTGGATTAGGGTTGTTAAGAAGTGAAATATCATCTACGGTTTCTATTTTTTTATTATATTTCATATCATCCCTAAGGATGTAAATTCTTAGGGACTATATCTGGGAAACTCTAGGAAAGAGGTAAAATTTATGAAGTTCAAGACACTAAGTTTCTAATTTAGAATTTCAGCTGAATTTTTAATTGAACATTTTACATAAAAAAAAAAAATTATAGAGTCAATTAAACAAAAAAAAAATCTACTAGAATGCAACAAGATAATGGTGGTGTTGGATTGATGCCAATGTGGCATCATCAGGTATAGTGTTGGGTGGTATAACAATGTGTCTACACAACTAAGTTTTGGAGGTGAATTTTGATTTCTTAGGATTAGTTAAATTATTCCATTGGTGCTTGACATTTATTTGTTGAGAAAAAATAGTGCATTTCTTGTATATATTGTTGAACCCTAGTAAGAAGCCCAATGGTCACAATTTCAATGTCTAGAAGCAATGTATGATTACCATATTCCAATGCAATGGATTGTTAGGATTGGTCATAGGAAAGGGTAGGAAAAACTCTGATGATGAGAATGGGAAATAATTCTTTCACTAGAAGAATAGAGAGGTTATGATGTTAATAAATTTGTCCATAACAAATGATAAGTTGCTACAAGTCCAGGATTTGGTAGTGATTACCTTGAAGAGTTTATCTCCTTTTGAAAGTTTTGTTGAAACTTTAAATTTCACCAAGGAGATTACTAACATTACATTTAAGTTGTGTAAACAATTATTAAAAAAGGAAAGATTCAATAAATAGTTTATAAGCAATAGAAAAGCATCCAAAAGTGCCTTTACAGTAAAGAGTAAGGACAAAGAAAAGCATAAACTAAAGGGAAACGAAATCATCGATGGAAAACCTAAGTGTTCAAGGAAATATACTAAGAACTTGAAGTGTTTTTACAATGGGATAAAATCATATACTGCACACCACTGAATTGGTACCATGCCAATCACTCCCTTCTTAGGGCCTTTGATCTCAAAGCTAGAGATAATTGGTCACTTCCCGATGAAATGTTGGGACCTATGGATGCCATTATTACCATATTGATCTTTGTGGTTTCTTTCTAGTGTAGCTAGTTAGTGACACCATGTACTTGGTACTCAAATTAAGAAACACAATTTTAAAATGAACCTATAAATCCTAAAATAAGGATGAAGACATATCCATGTACTTGGTACTCAAATTCTCAAGTTCAAGACACTAAGTTTCTAATTTAGAATTTCAGCATAATTTTTAATTGAACTTTTTACACAAAAATATGGATGAAGACATCTCCATGTAAAGGCTATGAATGATTAAAGAGAATAATAGTGATTTTAATAGTATGATATATCACTAGAATTTGAAGTTGCAGAAATTCAATATTGGAATTGAATGATGACATAAAATGGCTTCTAAGGAGATTACAAGGATGAGATTACCATGTCTAATATTTAGGCCCTATTGAAAGAATACAACAATTATTTCTATTCTACGGCTTTTGCGACCATTGTTTTGATCAGAGAGTTCTTTTGGATTAATCGCACAGGTTTTTTTATTTTCGACGTTTCGGACCAAACTAGTGTGGTCCATCATCAGGAATACAACAAATTGTTTATGTATATTTTTACTGATATGAAAGGGATTCAAGAAGAGTTTTGGGAGATGAGGATAGAGTTGTGGTCAAATTCTAATCTTGTTAACCATCAACCCTGTCATCTTAATCCTAGGGTTAAGGAGAAGGTAGAGAAAGCATTTAACATAATATAGTAAATCCGATTAATATTCCGAGTAGATGAATCCAATTAGATCATTCCTATTGTTATTCATAGCAATAAGGACTTTCATGACATTAAGGTTTGTGTGGACTTTAGAAGCTTAAAATCTACTTGTGTGTGAATATACTTTTCCCACTCCTTTTAGTGATGAGGTGATTGATCAAGTTGTAGGAAAAGAGGAATATTACTTTATATATTGGTTTTTAAGATATACCAAGTATGAATTGAAAAAGAAGATAGTAAGACCACCTTTACTAGAAAATAAGGATCCTTTGGTTATAATTTCATGCCTTTTGGGCTCAAGAATGCACCAGGTATCTTTTCTCAAGTTGTGATCACAACCTTTAGAGATTTCATTCACAATTTTTTGGAGATATATATGGATGATTGAATTGTATATAAATTGTTGAAGGAACATATTGGGTTGTTGAAGTTAATGTTTGATAAATGTAGGAAGCTCTAGATCTCCCTAAATTTGAAGAAGTGCATATTCTATGTACCATTTGGAATTTTATTGGGACACATTGTCTGCAAGGAAGGAGTATTGATGGACCCTTCCATGATTGTTGTCATTATGAATCTACTTACACCAAATAATGTTAAATAGATGTAGTATACTTTGGTACATAATAGATACTACCAAAGTTTCATCTACAACTATGCCTCGATCACAGAGTGATAACAGATCCTCTAGAAAAGTTATTTAAGAAATCTAAACTATTCTTGTGGACCTTTGAATGTGAAGCTACTTTTAATATACTCAAACAAAAAATGGTAAGTGCCCTAATTTTGGTGTTTCCTAATTCTAATGTAAAATTTCATGTACATGTAGATTCTTTTTCATAGCATTACGAGTGGTTCTTGTGGAACCAAGAGAAGGAAATTTAGATTACCCTATATATTTTGCAACTAAGAATATTTCACAAGTTGAGCACAACCAAATCACCATATAGCGTGAAGGAATTTCCATGGCTTATTCTCTATAGAAGTTAAGACACTACCTTCTAGGAGGATGCTTTAACTTTTATACAAATCAATTTGCATTGAAATATTTGGTAAATAAGCTTGTCTTAGAGGTTTATATTTGTAGGTGGTTTCTCTTCTTTCAATAATTATCCTTTGAATTTGTGGTTAAACCTAGTAAACATATTGTAAGGATTGATCACCTCTTTAGGCTTGAGTCAAGAGAACTAGGTGGTGCATTGGATGATAATGTTCTAGATACAAACCATTAAAAGTAGAGCCTATATTGAACTATATAGAGGAGACTGATTCGTTTCTAACTATTGGTGTTTCTCCTGAAGATTATTCCACAACTCAAAAGCATTAGTTAGTGGTTAGAGCTGCAAATTATCAGTTAATCGCAGAACAATTATAAAAATTGGGGATTGATGGTATTATTTAGATATGTGTGATGGATAATTAAAGGAATGATATTATATGGGAATGCCATCAAGGATTTGCAAGAGGGAATGTTGGAGGAAAAGTAATAGATCACAAGATTTTCCAATCTAGTCTTAAGTGGCCAACAATATTTAAGGGCTCTAAGGAGTATGCTAGAACTTATGATTTCTATCAAAACGTAGGTAAACCTTATAGGAGAGATTAACTACCCTTGAATCCAATAAGGGATATACAACCTTTTGATAAATGAGATATTGAATTTGTGGGGTATATTAAACCTCCTACTCTCCAATTCTAAAGCTTGATATATCATTACTGCAACTGATTATCTCACTAAATGGGAAAAAGTTGCACCTACATAGGATTTTGTGATTGATAATGTAGCCAAATTTATTTTGAGAATTTTATTAGAAGGTTTGGTTACCCAAGGAATTTGACCAGTGACCAAGGTAGGAACTTATTGAACACCACTATAGCTACTTTGAGTATGGAATTTCTTATATAGCATCATAAAACTATCCCCTATCATCCTTCGGCAAGTGAGACTAGATGATTCTTCAAAACATGATTCATCTCATCTTGCATAGCTTGTTCCCATTCAGGTTGTCCTTGTGCATCTGAGTAAGAGATAGGATCACAAGTCTCAATAACAAGTGCACAAATGTTATGATAGGAACCTCAGACACTACAACCATAGTGGTTTAAGGTGTCGAAGGAGTACCATTGACTATAGTGGGTATGGGAGTTGAAGGACGCCTAGTATATTTTTGACTCGATTTAGTACTCATCCTTGTACCATCACGAGTCTTGTAAGTGGAGGTGTATGTACCACATATGATAAATTTACGCATTTTAGAAGGAAAAGACTCAAAATGCGGTGGTAACTATAGCAAGCAGTGAGACCTATGGGGAAGAGGGTCTGGCTCCATGATGACTAAAGACTCATGCTATAAAAAAAAAAATCCTAACGACAACTAGTAATCAAAGAGGACACCAAAGTAAGATAAACAAAAGGCCAATATGCACACAAACTTGATAAAGTGGTTGAAAGGGTCATCCCTCTCTAAAGTAGGTATGCCTCACCCAATAGGGGCATGAGACTCCTCTACTAAAGATCGGAGGTAACATAATCAATTATAAGGGCCCTCATGGGCTTAACAACCAGTCGGTCAAATCCCCCTGAAGAGGTAATCCTCCATAAAGGTTGTGTGTTCTCTGACCCTTATCTGACCCAGGGTACTTGAAGAATAACCCCTGCAAGTAACCTATGTGGTACCTAAGTCAAGAAACTAAGAAACCATGATATAATCGATGCATGGGAGAATAGTCGTAAGTCATATCTACCATATGGGAAGGGTAACAAATCCTGAAACCTTGAAATCACCGCCTCTCATAGAGTTAAAGGTACTAGCAAGATCCCCATATATGAATAGATCCCCAGAAATATATCTGACGCTAAGAAGGTATCAGGGGGATATCCCTTCAAACAAACTCACGTGACCTTGTGCTTAACTCCGATGTAAGCGAAGCCTCTTGAAATTACCGATTATACAATGGATTTCTCCACTCCCTTAGTTAGACACATATGTTGATTCAATAGCCTTGGATAATTTTACTCACAAAATCCTATTCCAAGGCTCTAAATCCTAAGCTAGTTTGTGCACCCTAGAAAATAAAATTGTTACTAATCAATTTTAAATTATAAGAGTTACTTTTAGTGGCCTTTCTTACTCAAAAAATTTTGGTCGTGAAACTAATGATGTTATGAATCAACAAGTAAAATAAATTAATATGAACACAATGCAAAGTCCTAAATTCAATTTCCAATAAATGATATGCTTTTCAAAATGCAATTTTCAATTTAGTAGTTCTGAAATTCTAAGTAAGATGCAATCTTTATTTACATGTACTAAGATCAATGATAAAGACCATACATTCATGTTAGAATTTATCCATTGGTGAGCCATATATTCATGTTAGAATTTCAATGTTGGTGAACCACAAACCTACATTGATAGATCCATAATATCTAGAGGACATAATAAAAATATTATACACACCTAAATGGTGATTTCTCAATTTAGCAATCGAACATGAAACAAAAATGTAATAGCCCTCCTCGTTATGACCACAACTCTGATAACAGGTGCAAATTTTTTTGTGTGTGTGTTTAAGGTGTGTGCACGCGTGTAGAAGTAACAGACACTCTAGACTCTACGTCACCACTCGACGACCAACAAGACGCAACCACGATGAACATAAAAAGACAACAATGAAGCGTGTCAAGTACTGCATGCATAACGACGATCACACGACGATAAGTAGAACTAACTACCCGCCGTCCTACCCTGTAATGGTTAGGACCTCCAAGACACATAAGCAACACTCAAGCCCAGGTTCCCATCGATTTTAACCATTTAAGGTCTCAAGGCTGGCGACTGTTCTGAGGAACATGGAGGTGTCTACATCCCACCCGACACAGTAGACCAAGCACACCCAAGGTTTACAACCCAACACAATCATTGAATTAAACAAGGGTCTACAATCTAACTTAGCCCTAAGGCCAATCCATCACGCAACTTTAGATCATAATTGACAACAAGGTACCCCCTGAATCAGCATTCAAGGGCCTTAATGCACAAGTTAGAACTTCGATTGGTTTAAAATTCAACAACCTAGTTAGTCATTAATTAAAATCACAGAATAATGAAATCGCTATAATTATCATTGTCTCAATAACTAACTTTTAATCCATAATCCACGAAATATCCTAATCCTTAAACGCAATCCTCGTAAAATTTACATTCGCATTCATTCCATGATCTAAACTTATAATTCGGTTAGACCATAATTAGGAGCCACTAATTGTCTCCACAACTCAAGGTTGATAATTCCATAATTAGTGTGAATTTAAAAATCCCTTCATCGCAAGCACATAATTAATATTAACAATAACTAAATGATCGAAATGTATAATCGGTAAGTAACGTTAACATTAACATTTGAATGTACAACGATCTAAGGTGTGATGAACTAAATACATAAATGTATAAAATAACATTATTATTTAACAATAACTAAAGGATCTAAATTGATACAATTGTTATAGATGGAAGGGTCCAATTTTTACCACAAAAAAAAAACAAATACAGATTTATATAACCAAATGTCCCAATGCGTAGAAAGAGTAAATCCCTTCTTTAAATAAATAACTAAAGAATAAATCCTATCTTGAAATAAATTAGTAAGAATAAATCCTTTCTCAAATGAATAATTAAAAGAATACATCTTTTCTTTAATTAAATAGATCAAGAATATCCTTTCGTAAATCATTAAATAAAATAACATGTCCCTTCTTTAAATAAATAAATAAAGAATAAAACCCTTCGTGAAAAAGGTTAAAGAATAAATCTTTTTACCTAAATTAAGAATACATAACCAATTCCTTCCTTTCGGGCCAAGTTCTCACAATTTAAATTTTTCCTCAACAATTAAATCCTTCTTTAGACAACTAAAACTCATCAGTTAGGAAAAACACCAATTATCAGTTGAGGGGCTGCTTATATAAACGTCCCTTACTCTCTCGATGAATGATAAAAGAAACAATCCTGCTGTAGCAATCCAGCTTAAAATTAGTAACGACATGCAATGGTAATTGCTTTACCCTACCTCACGCAGTTCAAGACAACAGTTAAAGAAATTCCTTCCTACGCCACGACAACTGTAACCAGTACCATGCGCTGCGCCATACAAAATCAGTTCAGAATGAAGTAGACGTGGAACAAAAAGCCCGACCCAGAAGCCAAGGATACATAATGATAACAGCAAGGAAATCCACGCTGGGAGTGCATGCCCAAATCAAGGGCCAGATTCGAGTGCAAGACAGAATGATGTGTCTGGCAGAGTTAAGGGCCCAAACAGCCCAACACAGCCCGCTGAGGGAGGGTGTCAGCAGCAAGGCAAAGGGGTGAAATGCACCCGGCAGAGGCGAAGGTGAAAAGCTGAAGGTGGCAGGGAGACAGTGTATCATATCATGAAGGTCGAATATATAATTCTCTAAGAAAAAGTTATAAATGTACATTGTACAAGATATTAGAATTTGAACCAAGCAAAATTGAAACAAATAATTATTACAAAACTTAAATTGATAATCAACTACATAAATAAACTAAAATTGGTTAGTGTGGAGATAGTTGGATTACAAGACAACTGGAACAGGCTAATGCTAAAACCCAGTTATAGCAATCCTACGCTACTAACAAAGATATTGTAAATGCACCTTAGTAATTGGGCCTCTTATATTCAGGTATAAATTATAATGGAAACATTAACCGTCAATGGTGAGTTTAAAGATTTTTAAATCGGGGAAAAGCACAATCAGGAAACGTATGAGACGTAGTCTGCCAGGATGGGGATTAATGGCGCCTTCCAAAAGCAGTCCCCGACCCCATGTTTATCAGCGCAAGGTGGGAGTCAGGTGGAAATTCAGCGCAAAATCTGATCACTCCACTGAACCCCAACAGCTACACGAAATTCGTTGACCCGAATGTTACAGCGGTGGAAGAACAAACCGTGAATCCACTGGGTGTTTGGCACCTCAACAGCTGTCGAGGATGACCACGCGGTCCCTGGGCATGTATGTAGAAGGAGAGGGAGGTGTTGTCAAGGGCAGAAGGAAATCGCTCAGCCCATAGCTCGTTTGGGGCATTCTTGAAACTCAAAAGGACTGAGGATTTCTAGCTCAAATACCCGAATCTCTAGGTAACAGTCAAGATCGGTCTGAAGGGTGGAAGGCCAAGCACACAGTGCGCAGTCAGAGAGGGTGACACATCAGGGGTTAGCGCGATTAAGAAAAAAAAAATAACAGTGATCCATGTGAGCCACGCCTCCCACATGCCACCCTGGTAAGGTCCCCTTTAATTAAACTATCCGAGGAAGTAGGAATGCTTGGCAAAAAGGAGATGGCTACACAGCCATACCAAACGATTCGCAGAAGCCATTTTAGCACAACCTTTCAAAGTACGGGTTGTAGAGGGTAGGTTAAGCAGCCAACACAAAACAACTGCGGGGGTAATTAAATTTCCCAAACAGACGCAAAATTAATAATAAGTCATGATCAACTATCTCTAACAACCACGAATAAGGGAAATAATCCATAGCCTTTGGCATGATCGTCGTTATTCCGGGAGGTTTAACGATCAACAGTGCTCAATGAAAAATCAATATGACTGTTAAACTGATCTGAAATCTTATCATTCCTTGAATAATAATGCACTAAGCATTTCACCTAAGACCGTTGTCCAATGTATTGTTGTCAACAACAATGAACACAGTCCCGATTCCTGGTGGACAAAGATCTGAGAAATTTTCGGTGTGTTCCAAGGAAGCAACGCAGGCCTGAGTACATAAAGAAGTACATGAAAACTCTCAGCTATAACACCCTATCAATATAGTTATACAGAGACAACACAGAATGAGGTTAAAGGCCTCACACCTCTCAAATACCAATACAATGATGACTGCAGCGTGAGAATGTCAGGGCCATAAGGCTAACTGATCCAAGGGATCACAGGGGTGCTATTAGTCCAGGCGCGAAAAATAATCATCTAGGAATCAAGATAATCCCAGCGCGAAGGTCGTACGGAAGGGTGCAAGCAAGTCACCAGCTAGGTTAAGAAAGGGGGCCTGCTTTCTATCTAAAAACCCAATCCACTTCATTGAATATTCAGATCAAGCATAAATCATAATGCATTTTAAATCTACTAAATAAAAGAGCATACCTTCGCCTTATCGCCTTCTTCGAATGGCTTCCGCGTACTCCTTGACGCTTGCAGCAAATGATTCTTGTGCTCCTACCACTCCTGCTCCTGCTTGCCGACAGTAGAGGACTCACTGGTACCTCCCAGCCAAACGCTAGGGGTACTCTCCTTCCCCCTTAGCCCCCCGAGCCACAAAGGGGCCACACACAAACCAGACAATAGCCTAGCTTCTCATCTCGCCTCCAAGGTAGAGCTACCACTCCAGTCAGTTGAGAATCCCCAACTCCTACAATAAATTAGTCCAGTCTCTAGTCTGGCAGCATAACAATACCAATAGTTTCAAAAGGATCCCTTCTTTCCCCCGTCTCCCTTTCTTTTATCCAGTCTCAAACCCTAAATCCTCTTTTCTTTAGGTTTTCCCCCCTTTTTCCTTTTTATTTTATTTTATTTTATTTTTCTTTTTGAACTCAAAAAGTAAATGCGCTCATTCATAATTTCCTTTTATCTTTACATGCATAACTTTTTATTAATGGTAGAGGCGGTAGGGATTAATAAATTTATGGAAGGAGAATCCATTATTCCTTTTCTTTATTCTATAAA
>ML793142.1:52960-73947 GCA_009831015.1 Picea engelmannii
CCTTGCAAAGTTTTAGAACTATTAGATTCTCTTTAACACTTACCCTCATTATCGCCCCAAGAATTTCATGAAGACCAACTATTTCTTAGGTGGGTTATTTTTATTCCAGGGTCTGCTCTTAGGGTTAGACTAAATTTTACCCTGACAATTTTTAGACTTGTGCTAGATTTTGAGCTGGGCGTCACTGGGTTAGGGAAGTTGTTTAGGAATCTCTTAAAGCATTAAGGTCTTGGGGCTATTAGGTTTGTTTCCCTCATCCACATCAATGCGACGTGCCCTTCAAGATGCACCACGTGCTCCAAGGGTGCCACTCGCCTCGTTCATTTCCTTTACGTGACGTGCCCTTCAGGATGAACCATGTGCTCCAAGGGTGCCACTCGCTTCTCATGTTTCTTTTATGCGACGTGCCCTTCAGGATGCACCATGTGCTCCAAGGGTGCCACTTGCCAACTGGACTGATTGGTAGACATCTATAACCCCTGGAGTCAACACTCCGCCAGGTGAACTTGTAGGAGACTAAGGGTTCTAAGGAATAATGCCCCCCGCCTTATTACGCGCCCCTTAGAATCATCGTGAGTGACTGTCGCAGTCTGCCCTCATGGCATCGTGGATCCTCTCGAACTAGGTAATCGTTAACCTACAGTTCGAGCCACGGCGGGAGTGCTAGTAGGCAGTGGCAGGGCTGCTGTCCACCCCTCTCCCTCAACCTCTCTGGAATCGTGTGTGGCCCCTTTACTCCATATGTGAGTCTGGTCGGAAAGCTATCGTCAGCCTGCATCATCAACAATCATGTCAGAAATGTCAACAACAAATCATCAATCAAATGAAACATCATAGTAAACATATCACCCAAAAAGCACACTCCCTGACTCGGTCCGGAGTCCAAGGGGGTTCTATTGATGCCTCTGCATCATCAAGGTCAAAAACCCTGCACACTCAATAAAACTGAGTCAATAGCACCTGTCTACATCAAATAGTAACACATCATGTCATCTGTCAATCGCATCATAATAAAATATAAATGGTCTAACATCATAAAGGTCCAGATCACTTGCGAGCAAGTGTCCTCAAATAATAAGTTTTCTCAATGCGCCAGAGCGGGATGTTACAAAAAAAATTGAGGTGGTGCTCAATATCATGCCTCATACATGGAGAATAAAAATGTTGTTGTAAATTTGAAACTGTATTTGATGTGAAAAAATTCCCAACCAACTTCAAGAAATGATATTACCAAATCAACAAATCCCTAGGTTCACTTGCAAGTGAGCACATTCTATCAAGCCAATACAAAAGATCTGTATTCATATGAAAATAAACTGAATTAATAATAAGTATTATGTAGGTAGTCTGGCATCCTTATTGAATGGTTGCATAAACTTTCACAAAATTTATGTGTGTATTGTAGAACTCTTTCTAGTGTTCTATATCTCACTTTTTTTTGTTAAGAACTACTGTGAATGTTATTGGTGGTCGAATCGAATAATAGTCTACATTTGTATCTCTTCAATGTAAATGTTTGATAACCAATTGGAATTGCTATAAGAAATTCGATTTCATATGTGATGTGTGCTCATTTTTTCTCTAGGTATGTAGTGGCTTATGGTTAGATTGAATAACAATTTATTTTCCCTATACATAGTGTCTCCACTAGTGAACTACTTAAGCAATGGAGCACATCTCTATATCATAACTTCAAAAGTTGTGGATTGTGTCATTGAATGTCTCTAAGTAAAACACGATGAAATGACACTGTTGTGTCATAAAAATACCTATCCCATAGTCATATGCATCATCTTCTATATCAAAAGAATGAGCAACATATAGTAGTGTAAGCATAGGTGTAGTGCATAGCTTCAACATATTAACTTCTTCAAAAACATTATGTTGTTGCACCTTGGTCTAGATGATGAAGCCTTGTTTTCTCAAATTCCCTCTTAAGATTAACACCGTAGGGTTGAACTAGTGAAGGAAAGAGAGGTGAGAGGAAACAACTATTATGAGGGAGGGTAAAATTTGGAAATGCTAACCTACAACTAGTGAGGGAATTAGAGGTGGAATTATCGTGAGGTGACATGAAGTGATGGTGTTAAAAAGAACCATTAGAGGCATTGATGATGGTGAGGTGATATTATCAATATTTTGAGAAGGAACCATTGAAGGCACTAATATTAATTGTAAGGTGACATTAGTGAGGGCATGTGCCATTGATTCTAGCTGGAAGGCACAATTGAAGGCATGAGGTGAATATGTTAGCATGGAGATGGCAAAGGAACCATCATTTTCTTATGGATATGGTGAACAATATATTCATGTTAGAATTTATCCATTTGTGAACTCTTTACTATATCTATTCTCTTCAACATGCTTCATATTTTCGAAGTTACACATTTGGATCAAGGCACACCCTCTTTTACTTGGTATATGATTCAAGGGAACCATAAATTCGAGGAGCCATATTTCCTCAACCATAGCTAAAAATTGGGAATTTTGAAGTGTGCTATAAAAATTGAAGCTATCTCTACAATATGAAGGGATGTTGAACCTATTTTAGCAAGTTTTCAGGGCCAAAAACCACTCAAAAAAGATGAAAATTGTAAAACTTAGTTTTTGCCCAAAAATGATAAATCTAGGATATGTTAAATACTTTTCAAAATTGACATTGATTGGGTTCAAAAATATAATTTCCATCCACAAATTGTTTATACAATCTATGATATCTTGGAAAGGTAGTGGGAGGGGGGAATCAATATATGAATTGGTAGATAATGATTCCCTTGAATAGATCCTTGTCAGTCATACTTAAAACTATGCTCGGATCATACAAGAAATGATAGGAACCTTCCAAGAGAGTCTCCAACAAAATTTTTAAGATAAGACAAAACCTAAGCATACGGATTTAAAAAAAATAAATTCTTAGGGAAATCAAGTAAGAAGAAACAAAAGGAAAGGTCAATCAATCCCAATTTTTAGGGTTATGACACCAATAAAAAACATGGAAAACATTGAACCATAGGGAAATTGTAAGAAATGGAAACTTGAATGCCTTTACTTACAAAAATGAAGGGGCAAGATTATATGATTCCAACCTTCTATGTTAAAGAAAACTCATTATATTGTGTACTCAGAACAAATTAAGGATCCCTGTCATACCTTAACTTTTCCAACCATTTTTATTTTTTTTCATGATGACTTAGAAGCATCCTCAATGATGCAAGAGCATCTCTAATGAAATCCATAAAGGTGGACATGGAATTGGAATCGACACCTCAACACATCGAAGGAGCCGAAACCGACCTTAACTATCTTGGTAGCGGTGTAGAGTTTTGAATTATGTGTTAATTAAATTAGAGTGTGTAAAGTCGGGCCACCATTTGAAATGAAGGAACAATTGTAAATCCTTTACACGATTGTAATGTATTACAGGTGTAGGATAATTGCCCGTATTAGTCATTAGGTTGCATTAATTCAGTTGAGTAGGTAACCACTTGAATAGAAGGTAATATGATTTATATAGAAAGAAGAAGAGAAAGAAATATCTAGGTCCTTAGACAAGTTTTAGTTTGTGTCTGAAGAAGATAACTACTATAATTATGTTTTCTTCTGAAATGAATAGAGTAGAGGAAATTGACCCAAATACACAGTGTTAATATTGTTTACCATTTGACTGTGTTGTTATGTGTTTGTGAATGTATGATGTTCATAGTGAATGAATGAATAAGTGAATGAGTTCAAATGTTTCTCTTTTATAAGATTATGTAAGGAGTTCATGCAGAATGCAAGGAGTGCGTGTGACGAAGTCTTTTTCGACTTAAAAGGTCAGAAGAGATAACAGGAAAATTTTGTATGCAAAGTGTCCATATTGAGCACAAGGAGTGCATATAGAAGCAAACTTGCGTTAAAGTTTGAAAGCTCAGGAGGTTGAGTGTAGAGTATGCTAGGAGGGATTTCAAAAGTCTCTTGAAAAAGACACAGAGTGCAAGTGTGTGCTAGGGAGGAGATTTAAGATTTATTTACTAGAAGATTAGGAGGAGTAGTGGTTTCAAGTCTCGAGAGGAAACACTTAGGAACATTTCTAAGTTTTGAAGAGTTTAAGTGCTCAAAGTGGAGCGCATAAAATTGAAGTTCAAAGAAAGAATAAGTATGGAGGATTGAGCAGGAGAAATCCTTCAAGAAAGAATTTTGAAGATTGGATAAGATCAAGGGTTAAGATCCATTCAGGAGGAGCCAAAATATTTCAAGTCATTAGATATCGGAGAAGTGGCGCACTGGTTAGTTGTGACGAGTTATCAAAATTTTTCAAAACCAAAGGATTTGGAAGAATCAATGTGAAATTCGTGAAAACCTGAAATGTAAAATCCTGAAATCATTGGGACCGTCCATTGAAAGGGGACATGTGGAAAGGGATCAAAATTTTGATGACTTGCAGAGTGGAAAGGTCAAAGAGTGGAGTTGTGAGAATTCACGAAACATGAAATTGCGATTTGATCGCAGCCGTTGGCTGGAGAGCTAGTGTGGACCATTGATCTGATCTAAATATTTCATAATTTCGGGTATTAGAGGATTGGGAGAACAAAGGTGAATCGCATCGGGAGTTCCCGATACATGAAATCCTGACGCGCTCGGAAGGATTGGCCCCAGGTCATAGCGAAGGGTCATGTGGATGAAGGATAAGGGAGGAGCTAGCATGCACTAGGCCCTTGTCAGAATTTCAGGACTCAGGAGTTCTAAGGACATAGAGTTGGTTGACTCATATAGCCGATACGCAAAATTGTGACGCACCTTTTCAGATAAGCATGTGGTCACAAGGCATGGTCATATGGAGAATACTTACACTTAGCACTTGTGCATGCGAGTGGAATTTTGCAAAGACCTATGGATTTTTTTCTGAAAGGTTCCAGCACGGAATCGAAGACTGTTTCATTTCTGTCTTGAGAAGATCCTAGACTGGGAGGTCGCATAGCCCTTAGAGAGGAGGGGGTTCTGCACTAAGTGGTATCAGAGCCTGAAAAAAATTTGAAGTTGAACTCAGTGTGTTGGAAACAGTTGAAGTGATGTCATCGAGGGTATGCATAGGACAACCTATAGCAAACCATGTTGTAGGAAGAGAAGTGAGAGAACTTCATGCAAGGTTGGAAGAAATGGAAGCAATGCAAAGGAGAAAATCTGTCGCTGGAGACATTAGTGATGCAGAGAGTGAAGAAATAGAAGTTAAATAAGCTATAGGGGAATATGCGGGTGACAAACGCTTTTTGAAGGCTATTATGAAGTTGGGAACCAAAGAAAAGATAGACGTCCTAATGTATGACGGTAACTTGGATGTCGAAGAGATGTTGGAGTGGATAAGGTCCATGGACAAGTATTTTGACTATGAAGATGTCGACGAAGGAAGGAAGGTGAGACATTCTTTCACAAGATTAAAGGGACATGCAACACTGTGGTGGGATGAATTGCAGGCAGAAAGGAGGAGAAAAGGAAAACAAAATATAAATAATTGGGATAGGATGACAGCCAAACTGAAGGCTAAATTCATACCTAGGGATTACCAAATATAGATGTTCAGAAAATTGCAGAACCTGAGACAGAGAGGTATGACAGTGAAAGAGTATATAAAAGAATTTAATAGGATGAATATTAGGATAGGACAAAAAGAGAAGGATGATGAAAAAGTTTCCAGGTATATGAATGGGTTGAGGTATGAAATTCAAGATGAAATCAACATGATGACTGTGAGGACAGTGGAAGATGCTTATCAGATTCCACTGAAGGCAAAAGAAAATTTGTCTAGAAACCAGAGTCAATGAAACAGAGGCAGAGGCTTAAATAGAGGTAAGGGATTTATCCATGATAAGGCACCGAAAGATAAGGATGAGAATGAGAAATCATATGGTCATTTTGAAAGAGGAGGAAGTTCCCAAAGAAGACCGTTTGGTGGGAGAAATTATTTTCCTCGAGTAAGAGGAAGAAGTAGATGAGGTGGAGTTAAATGTTATGCCTATGGAAAGACAGAACATATGTCTTGGGAATGTCTTGAGAGGAAGAGATAAGGATGAGGAGAAGAACACATTTATGAAGCCCAGAAGAATGTAGAAGCAGAGGCAATAGAAGGAGGACAAAATCTTATGATGAGGAAAGTTCTTCTAAAGCCAAAGAAAGAAATAGAAGACCCAGTTCAACGAACGAGGTTGTTCAGGAATGCTTGTAAGATGGAGGACAAATTTTGTAAGACGATTATAGATAGTGGGAGTACTGATAATTTAGTATCTACAGAAATGGTGGAGAATATGAAGTTAGAGACAACTTCACACCCAAGTCCATACAAAGTATCGTGGTTGCAGAAAGGACATCAAGTAATGGTAAGTCAACAATGAAAATTTGAATTTAAAATAAGAGGCTATAAAGATGAGATTCTGTGTGATGTGATTTCCATGGATGTTTTTCATATTTTTTGGGGGAGACCATGGCAGTTTGATAGGAATGTTATTCATGATGGGAGAAAAAATACTTTTACTCTGGAAAAGAATGGTAGAACTCACATGTTACTTCCAATAGAGGAGAGGAAAAAAAAGGAAGAAGCCAACACAATAATACTTCTCATGAGTGGGAAGGAACTCTTGAAGGAGATCAAGAAAGATTAAGAAATGCAATTTTTTGTAGTAAGGAAGCCAAGAGTTATCCTTACCAATACTTCTGTGGATGATTTACATGAATAAATCCAAGAATTGTTGGAGAAATTTGCTGACATAGTAGTGGATGAGTTGCCTCACTCATTACCACCTATTAGGAGTATTAGTCACCATATTGACTTGATTCCAGGAGCCAGTTTTCCAAATAAAGCAGTGTATAGGTTGACATCTCGAGAGAATGAAGAAGTTAAGAAGCAAGTTCAGGAGTTGGTGGATAAAGTTTTAGTCAGGGAAAGTCTAAGCCCATGTGCAATGCCAACTGTATTGAGTCCAAATAAGGATGGAGGATGGAGAATGTGTACAGATTCTAGAGCTATCAACAAGATCACCATCAGGTATAGATTTTCGTTACCCAGGATGGGTGACTTGATGGATTTTTTGAGTGGAGCAAGCTATTTTTCAAAAATATACTTGAAGAGTGGATATCATCAGATAATAATGAGAGAGGGAGATGAATGGAAAAAAACATTCAAGACAAATGAAGGTTTTTTTGAATGGATATTCATGCCATTTGGATTGAAAAATTCTCCAAGTACATTTATGAGGTTGATGAATGAAGTACTGAAGGAATTCATAGGTAAATTTGTCATTGTATATCTGGATGATATATTAGTTTTCAGCAAAACATAGGAAGAACATTTAAAGCACTTGACATTAGTGATGAGGAGATTGTAGCAAGAAAAATTGTTAATAAACTTAAAGAAAAGTTAATTTATGAAGACATAACTCATATATTTGGGTTTTGTGATCTCTTAAAATGAATTGAAGATGGATCCATAAAAGGTGAGAGCAATCAAAGAATGGTCGTCATCGAGGAGCATATTTGAGGTGAGAAGTTTCCGTGGTTTTGCAAGTTTTTATAGAAAGTTTATTAGAAATTTTAGTGGTATATGTGCAACCATGATGGACACTATGAAGAAGAAACATAAGTATTTTAATTGGATAGAGGAGGCTGAGAAAAAATTCAGAGTGTTGAAAAAGAAGATAACCGAACAACCAGTTCTAGTTTTACTAGATTTTGGAAGGACATTTCAGGTGAGGTGTGATGCAAGTGGAATAGCCATTGGAGCAGTTTTGAGTCAAGATAATAGGCCAGTTGCTTATTTGAGTGAGAAGACAAATGATGCTAAGGAGAAATATTCTACATATGACAAGGAATTTTATGCAGTGATTCAAGCTTTGAAAAAATGGAGGCATTATTTAATTCCAAAAGAGTTTGTCTTGTATAGTGATAATCAAGCTTTACATTTTATTACTAGGAAAGAGAAGTTGAATCAGAGACATGCTAAGTGGGTAGAATTTATGCATAATTTTACTTTTGTCATTAAACATATTTCTAGAAGTGCTAACAAAGTTGCAGATGCTTTGAGCAGGAGAGGTTTGGTTATACAGGAATTTCAAGTGAAGACCTTAGGGTTTGAGCACCTTAAGGAAATGTATCAGGAAGATCCAGATTTTAAGGAGGGTTATGAAGCATATGAAAATCCTTTGTTGAGGGATAACAACTCATGGTCAAAATATTTGATCCAGGATGGATTATTTTTTAAAGGAAGCCAATTCTACATACCAAGATGTTCAATGCGAGATAATTTGTTAAAAGAAAAACATAGTGGAGGTTTAGCCGGACATTTTGGTCATGACAAAACATTTGCACAGTTGAATAGTTTGTATTATTGGCCAGGTATGGGGGAATATGTGAATAAATTTGTAGACCGATGTAAGATTTGTCAACATGCAAAAGGGAAGAGACAAAACATTGGTTTGTATCAGCCATTGCCTATTCCTGAAAGGCCTTGGGATGCAATTAGTATGGATTTTGTATTGGTATTACCAAGAACCCAGAAGGAAAGTGAATCCATATTTGTTGTGTTCGATAGATTTTCTCAGATGGCACATTTCATAAAATGCCAGAAAACAAATGATTCTACACACATAGCCAATTTGTTTTTCAGGGAAGTTGTGAGATTACATGGATTGCCCAGAAGCATAGTTTCAGACAGGGACACTAAGTTCATGGGACATTTTTGGAGGAATCTATGTAAGAGGATGGGAACTAACTTATCCTCTAGTTCAACATATCACCCTCAAACATATGGACATACTGAAGTGGTGAACAAGAGTATGGGAAATTTGTTAAGGAGTTTAGTCACTGAACAAGGTCATCAGTGGGATCAGATTCTGACACAAGCATAATTTGCATTTAACAATTCAGTTAGTAGGAGCACTGGAAAAAGTCCATTCGAGATAGTATATGGAAGACATTCGAGAGGGGTTGCATAATTGAGAGAATTGAAACAAGATGAATTCGGGAGCGCTAGAGCATAAGATTTTTCTACAGAAATGAAAAGACTTCATGATCAAGTTAAGAGGTAGATATAGTATAGTAATCAAAAGTATAAGGACAGAGTTGACCTAAAAAGAAGGGAAGTTCAATTTGAAGTGGGATGTGAATTTTTAGCTCATTTGAGAAAGGAGAGGTTTTCAGGAGGAACATATAATAATTTGAAGATGAAGAATATAGGACCATGCAATATCCTTAGGAAATTTGCAGAAAATGCGTATGAGATTGAGTTTCCGGACAATGTTGGGATATCACCAATATTCAATGTTGCAGATTTGTATCCTTATAACAGAGATTACACAGAAGAATTGGATGATCAAGAAAAGATTCAGTGGGAAGAACAGATGCCTATAGTAGAAAACCTCAGATGGAGAAAATTTTAGAGCACAGAGTTGGAAGGAAAAACAGAAGAAAGATGTATCCTGAATATTTGGTAAAATGGAAGGATCACCCAATAGAAGATTCAAATTGGGCAACTGAACATGATATTTTGAAGCATGGAAAACCAGTGCGAGATCTCATGTAAAATAGTCCATGAATATTTTGGCAAGAGGAGTATGATGCAGGAGCATCGCTATAGAAATCCAAAAAGGTCAAAATGGAATTGGAATCGACACCTCAACACATCGGAGGAGCCAAAACCATCCTTAACTAGCTTGGTAGCAGTGTAGAGTTTTGAATTTTGTGTTAATTAAATTAGAGTGTGTAAAGTTGGGCCACTGTTTGAAATGAAGGAACAATTGTAAATCCTTTACATGACTATAATGCATTATAGGTGTAGGATAATTTCCTGTATTAGTCATTAGGTTTCATTAATTCAGTTGAGTAGGTATGATATAGGATCTTTTTGTCAGGTGACTTATTAAAGAATTGCATAAAATGAGCATAAACAAAAGTACACCATATAGAAGGAAAATCTCAAAATGAAAGAGACACAATCATGCAATATGAACAAAAAGAACTTGATAATGGAGTTTTTCCCTGGTGGACTACGTCTTCGGGTCCTGCTCTCAAATGGGTAGGTCTTTTCATTAACTCCACAAAAGAATTGGGAAAAATACATAAGTATACCTCATTCTGGAGTTAAGCCATAGAATATTTTCTCAGATCACAAAAATAACACCACCATTGTGTTTGTGGCGTTGTTTTACCTAAAAATGACTATCTCTATGCCTCAATCCGAGTCTAACACTTCTTAACCCAAGAAAAATCTCACCTCGGATTTCGTACCTCGATCTTGAAATCCATACCTCTTCCGTACATGTGCCCTTGGTTCTCCTCCTAATACAAATGAGCATAAAACTCTATACACAAGAATTCATCACCAAGTGTTCTTCTCCAACTTGTAATGAGAACTCCCTTAAATGAGAGATGAACTGCCTTTTTATAACCCAAAAGTAGCATTTTTACATAACAAAATAATTAATTACAAATTTCTTAAAATAACCCACTTGGTTGGGTTGTTTGGCATCCTTGGCCATTCGATCCATTGGCATGAGGTTTGTTTTAGCCATAGGTTAAATATGGCATATGGTTTATAACAACCATATAACAAAAGGCATATTGCAACTCCCTTATAAATAGGGTGCATGGCATAAGCTATATGAATAATTATAGCATATAATAAACAAATATTAAAAGAAACCCCATTAAAATAGGGCGTAGGGCATCTCTTTTAATGAGTGTGGTTTGTTAAAAACCCACTTATCCAAACTTTAGCCCGTGGCATATATAAACTCGTGGCATAGTTATGGAGCGCGAATCTTGAAGGATAATTGGGCGGCATTTATTGGTGTGTGGTCGCATGGTTCAATAACATGTGAACAGGGGTTGGGCCAAAGGCCCAACCCCTCCCTTTTGGCGCATTAGTTCAAGTTTAAACTTAAATATTATTTAAACACTATTTTATACAAGAAACATGGTAGGGTGTTGTGGTTAGCATGTGTGTGTGGGAGCCTTTGGGTTGTTTGGAGATCATGAGTTCGACTCTTGGGAAGTCAAATAATCTTCTGCACATTCAAGTCATTGGAGGGGTGCCACGTGGCAGCCCATGATTGGGCCACATGGCACCATATAATTGGTCCACCAAAGCAGCCACTTGTCACAATATGATTTGCCAATGAAGTTGACATGTGTCATCATTGAACATGTCCATGTGTCTTCCATGCCACGTAATCTTTCCAACTCAGTTGTGCCACGTGTCATCCTTGCAGTGGTGCTACGTGTCGCTTTGACTTTTACCTGTTTGACCAAGTTTGACTGAACTTATATAATTGGTCCACCAAAACAGTCACTTGTCACAATATGATTTGCCAATGAAGTTGACATGTGTCGTCATCGAACATGTCCATGTGTCTTCCATGCCATGTCATCTTGCCAACTCAGTTGTTCCACGTGTCATCCTTGCAGTGCTGCTACATGTCACTTTGACTTTTACCTGTTTGATCAAGTTTGACTAAACTTTGACCGCTTATAACTTTTGATCTATAACTCTGTTTGACGAGTCGTTTGCGTCGTTAAAAATATTACGATGCGCTCTTCATGATTATGCCATTTTCACTGAGTTTTAGGAACTTTGAATTTTTTCCCTTTTTCCCTCTGCTAAAGCCATTATGAGAA
Source organism: Picea engelmannii (assembly GCA_009831015.1). Classification (NCBI taxonomy): domain Eukaryota; kingdom Viridiplantae; phylum Streptophyta; class Pinopsida; order Pinales; family Pinaceae; genus Picea; species Picea engelmannii. The sequence continues at coordinate 64,604 of ML793142.1, forward strand.
TTCTGATTTGCTTCTGCATTTTTTGAGTTGTCTTAACCTTCTCTGGATCCTTATTTGATCAAGGTAACCGCTTGAATAGAAGGTACTAGGATTTAGATAGAAGGAAGAAGAGAAAGAAAGCTCTAGGTCCTTAGACAAGTTTCAGTTTGTGTCTGAAGGAGATAACTACTATAATTATTGTTTTCAGATTTCTGTGGTGAGGAATTTCAAAATCATTTGTCGGAGAATCCAGAGGAAATTGACCCAAATACATAGTGTTAATATTGTTTACAATTTGACTGTGTTGTTATGTGTTTGTGAATGTATGATGTTCATAATGAATGAATGAATAAGTGAATGAGTTCAATTATTTCTCTTCTGAAAGATTATGCAAGGAGTGCATGCAGAGTGCAAGGAGTGCATGTGAAGAGTCTTTTTCGACTTAAAATCTCAGAATAGATAGTGTGGAAATTCTGTATACAGAGTTTGCATATTGAGCGCAAGGAGTGCATATAGAAGAAAAAATGTGTTAAGGTTTGAAAGATCAGGAGGTTGAGCGCAGAGTATGCCAGGAGGGCATCAGAAAGTCTCTTGAAAAAGACACAGAATGAAAGTGTGTTGTAGGGACGAGATTTAAGTTTTATTTACCAGAAGTGCAGGAGGAGTAGTGGTTTCAAGTCTCGAGAGGAAACACTTAGAAAAAATTCTAAGTTTTGAAAAGTTGAAGTGCTCAAAGGTGGAGCGCAGAAAATTGAAGTTCGAAGAGATAATAAGTATGGAGGATTGAGTGGGAGAAATCCTTCAGGAAATAATTTTGAAGATTGGATAAGATCGAGGGTTAAGATCCATTCAGGAGGAGCCAAAATATTTCAAGCCATTATATCTTGGAGAAGTGGTGCACTGGTTAGTTGCAAGGAGTTATCAGAATTTCGCAAAAGCAAAGGATTTGGAAGAAGCAAAGTGAAATTCAAGAAACCCTAAAACGAGAAATCCCAAAATCATCAGGACCATCCATTGAAAGGGGACACGTTGCAAGAGATCAAAATTTTGTTGACTCACAGAGTGGAAAGGTCAAAGGGTGGAGTTGTGAGAATTCAAGAAATGTGAAATCACGATTTAATCGCAGTCGTTGGCTAGAGAGCTAGTGTGGACCGTTGATATGATCTAAATATTTCACAATTTTGGGTATCGGAGGATCGAGAGAATGAAGGTGAATCACATCGGGAGTTCCTTATACGCGAAATCCTGATGCGCTCGGAAGGATTGGCCCTAGGTCATAGCGAAGGTCATGTGGATGAAGGATAGGGGAGGAGCTGGCATGCACTAGGCCCTTGTCGGAATTTCAGGACTCGGGAGTTTGAAGGATAGAGAGTCGGTTGACTCATATAGACGATACGCGAAATTGCAACACACCTTTTTGGATAAGCGTGTGGTCACAAGGCGTGTTCATGTGGAGAATACTTATGATTAGCTCTTGTGCACATGAGTGGAGTTTTTCAAAGGCCTGTGGATTGTTTTCTGAAAGGTTCCAATAGGGAATCGAAGACCATTTCAGTTCAGTCTTGAGAAGATCCTAGACTGGGAGGTCACGCATCCCTTGGAGAGGAGGGGGCTCTGCACCACTCAACATATTGATTCACTCTTTCCTTAATATATCGTCGAAGTGAACAAACCATAATTTATTCATTCACCTTTAGCATCAAAACCTCCTTGTTGAGTTTTAATAGGATGCCTATTTTCACCTTCATTTTTTGGTTAAGAAAATGGTTGCACTTCATCAACAAGATGGCACTAGGTTAGAAAAAGACAAGGCAACATGTGACACATGTTTTTAGGATTCTAGGTGTTAGTGTCGGAAGTCACTCATGGATTGCAACAGGAGCAGAGCCCGACGCCCATCAGTTTTATGTCACGATAGTTTTTAATGGGTGATCAAATGGGTAGAGACTTGGGAAGATATCCCTCAAACTTAGGGACTAGGTCCGGCATGCAAGGAACAAAGGAGGTCTTGATCTAACTTTAGTTAGTGGGTTGATTTGAAAATGAGCAGGTTGAAGAATTGGTGAGAATAGTGGACAAACTACCTCAGGCAACAGGCCTTTCAGTAATTTGTAGAAGAAAAACTCTAAATGTGAGATCCTCTGGTTCAGAGCTTCGAGAAACTGAAAGGGGGGGGACTTGACTGGATTCTCCAATTCCAAGTCATTCAGCGCTAATAAAATCACGGGGACCGATTAGAAACAATGCAACTATTACAGTGATCAAATTATACATCATCCTATAACAGCTACAACTCGACTGGATTCTCCAATTCCAAGCTGTTCTAACACAGTGTAAACAAAGACGTGAGAGAAAATGACATTCATAAGGCAATAAATCTCAAGAGTCCATGCATAACTAGAATAACAGTGCTTCATTAAAGATTTACAGCCAGGAGCCTTGCTCAACCATCGATCCTTACAAAAATGGCGAAAACGCTTACATATACTCCAAAACAACAACAACAGCAAAAACAAGACGTTGCATTAAAATATTGCATCTGCATGTCTTCTGACAGTCTACCCATGTAGACTTAAGATGATCGTGCACCTATGACATACGCTACCTTAACTTCGCATGGCCTTTGCAGGGGAGGTATCTGAAACATTAAAGGCCAAAATGGCGTGTGCAAACTTCTCTGTCTAATCGAGGGCTTCGGCATGGCTTCTTTGGATAATCAGTACACAGAAATCCTTCGAACAGACCGCTTGCCAGACCCTCCATATCTCATATTCAATGAATGAAAGGAGGTTTCAACCATCCTCTCTTGCCTTCATTTACTCCAAGTGGAAACCGGGAGCGAAAACGTATCCGCTGGCATCTGGAAATCGCGATGATCCTTTTGGTGATTGGACTCAACGCTTTTGGCCCCTTTTCTTAGTTCTTTTGTTTCCCAAATGACCATGGACCGTGACCCTGCTTTTATTTCCATAGGGGCTTTCAGCGTTCGCGAATAGGAAGGAGTTGATCCTGGCTTATCATAGTTGCGATGGGCGAAACGTCGAGATGGCTCAATTGGGCGCCACGCGTCCTCCAAATCTGATGGTCCTAAACTCTCCCAACACTATTGTGGGCCCCAGGTCCTGGATGCTCTCATTACTTCATGCATTGGGGATATGATGGAGCTACTACTTGAGCTTCGAATCCGCAATGGGAAAAAAGGCGGGGAGCCTAATCACGCGCCAGGTGTCCGCTTCAGATAGACGGTTGAGACTTTTCCTTGATACTACAGGCCCGAATTTGGGTTCCATCGACACTTCGGGGTTCGGGGTTTCGAAATGTACAATGACATAAAAACTTCACCCCTTGAACTCACGACTGCCAAAAAGCTGACGCAACTAGATCTCATGCCACGCGTCCCTCAGATGGACGACTGTTATTCTTCCCTGCATACAATATGGGTGCGATCTATTTGCGCTAATCTTGGCGCAACTCTACTATCCGTGATTTCCCGTTGACCGCTGATCTTCTCTTATGAAAGGATCTAGACCGTCATCAATATAATTTTGCTCGCTTACTGGCTAGAAGCTTGAAACAAGATTTTTCCATGCTGCGCTTGGATGCTCCTCGTACAACTTGCAGACCCGAATACTCTTGTGTCTAGGACAAGAAATGTCGCTAACATTAGGCTCCATGGGGGATAGAGTCATCCCTGTGATTCTCTAAGAACTCATTCCGCAGCTTCATTGCCTTGCTGTTGGGCTATGGAGTCATTCTCAAAACATCCCACTGCTGAAAATACAGGCCGAAAAATAAAAGTAACAAAATAAAGCTACATGCTCAAAGGAGCTTATTTATATATAGTCCTAATGCTAATAAAATATTTTACATGGGATAGGTGAAAGAAAACTTACACCATATCCATTCAAGCATCTTGCTGGATAGAAGCTCCTTCCTTTTGTCGATGATAACCAGCAGATAGTGTAACCGTGACAGCAGAATGACTACACTCTTCAACTTCTCCTCATAGGGTAAAGTTGATATGGAATAGGGTGGCTCCAAGGCATAAAGGATATGCCACTCCATGTATTCGCCAACAGGGTCATAGAATGAGTGGCGAATTTCGGAAAATTGGTGACAGGAAACCTCCTCTGCTATAGAGTTGCTCACATGTGGTTGAATATCTTTGATAAGCACAGGTGAGTGGACAACTGACATAGGCTCACTGATCTCAGGCGGTAGCTGCTCGCTGACTGGCTCTGGAATGAAATATGTGCTCAGTTGTTCCTTTGGTTCCTTTTCCTCTTCTTAGCTCTCCCCCGGGTCAGATTCATATTCATCATAAATAGGGACCATGGGGTGGTTCTGCTTGTTGACTGGCTCTTTAGCATATTTATAGTGATCAAATGTAGGATAAGCTTGTTGTTCATCATCACTATAATATACATCAAAAAGGGGTTGTCCTTCATTGATATGACCCTCCTCCAAAACAATGATCCCGTCAAAAATTTCCGTTTCAGGGATAGTGGGACCTGCTGCTTCTGGCTGGCCATACATAATCCTTTTCTCTTTAATCCTAGGTAAAAATATATCATGAGAAACCCCCTAGGGGAAAAGAGAAGAATCCTCTTCCACAACTAACCCCTCTTTTAAAAAGAGAGGGTCTTTTTCATCATGAGCAGAGCTGCTAGGAACATCTACTTTGACCCGATATCTAGGTGAGTCATCTACCATGGACCACATTTTCTCTATAAACTTGGAATTTCACAAGAGGCACGTTGATCGTTATGAACATCTAAAGGAATATAGGCATTTGATATGATGTCATATGCTTTCGTTCTAGGGCTAACACAATTAATATCATTCAACACCTCCATATTTTCCTGGAAAATGATTTCCTCCACAGTAAAAGCTTCATCATCGACCTGGTCTTCAGGGCCAGCAGAGGCTTCATGAAGCGAAGAAAATGCCTCACAACAGTTTTCAAACAAACAATCAACTGGATAGTAGTCTTTACAAAATGAATTGAAAACTGTATGAAAACCTGTTAAAGAGAGGATGCTCGCAGTAGGAAGAGATCAACACCACTCAAGAGCAGCTCCCTTCAATGAATACCTAAAGAGCTTAATCTGGACATCCTCATGCATGATATTGTGTAGGTGAATAGCCTCATGGAAGTCCAGTAAATGCTTAGCTGGTTCCTCCCAACTTGTTGCATGAAATTCAGGGAGGAAATCTTCCCATTTGTCTCTATCAGGAAGTGCATTAGGAAACCCAACTATCTGGGAAAAGTCACAGAAAGCAAACCTTTGAGCCATAATTTTCTCCATATCGAAATAGTGGAGTCGCCAATCGATCCTCGAATCATGGGGTCACCAGGTGAAAGATGCGCAGCTTCAAATGTGTCTGGTCCTTGTTCACCATCAAAGGCCAAATCTTAACGTTGTTGTTACCCCAGGAAGCTTCTCAGGCTAAGAAAGCAGCTGCTGAAACCTTCTCGAGAAAGCTCCTTAGGGTCAGCTTTCAGGTGTGCTAACAGTAGTCACAGCTGAAACAGTGATGTCGAAACAATGGAATCGCGATAGTGGATTCGCCAGATGCACAGTAGCAATCTTTAAGGGCTCTGATGTCTGATGCACCTTCAAAATCAGAGGCTCAATGTCATTCTGCCCAGGGAAAATCTTCAACTTCATCCTCCCCAGCAACGATGCCAGAAATGTTAGCATCGGAAGTCACTCTTGGATTGCAGCAGGAGCAGAGCCCGACGCCCATCAATTTTATGTCACGGTAGTTTTTAATGGGTGATCAAATGGGTAGAGACTCGGGAAGATATCACTCAAACTCAGAGACTGGGTCCGGCATGTGAGGAACAAAGGAGGTATTGATCTAACTTCAGTCAGTGGGTTTATTTGAAAATAAGCAGGTTGAAGACTTGGTGAGAAGAGTGGACAAACTACCTCGCACAACAGGCCTTTCAATAATTTGTAGAAGAAAAACTCTGAATGCGAGATCCTCTGGTTCAGAGCTTCGAGAAACTGAAAGGGGGGGGACTTGACTGGATTCTCCAATTCCAAGTCATTCAGCACTAAGAAAATCATGGGGACCGATTAGAAATAATGAAACTATTACAATGATCAAATTATACATCATCCTATAACAGCTACAACTCGACTGGATTCTCCAATTCCAAGCTATTCTAACACAGTGTAAACAAAGACGTGAGAGAAACTGACATTCATAAGGCAAGAAATCTCAAGAGTCCATGCATAACTTGAATAACAATGCTTCATTAAATCTTTACAACCGAGAGCCTTGCTCAACCATTGATCCTTACAAAAATGGCGAAAATGCCTACATATACTCCAAAACAACAACAACAGCAAAAACAAGACGCTGCATTAAAATATTGCGTCTGCATGTCTTTTGACAGTCTGCCCATGCAGACTTAGGATGATCGTGCGCCTATGATAGACGCTACCTTAACTTCGCATGGCCTTTGCAGGGGAGGTAGTCGAAACATTAAAGGCCAAAATGGCGTGTGCAGACTTCTCTGTCTAATCGAGGACTTAGGCATGGCTTCTTTGGATAATCAGTACACAAAACTCCTTCGAACAGACCGCTTGCCAGACCCTCCATATCTCATATTCAATGAATGAAAGGAGGTTTCAACCATTTTCTCTTGCCTTCATTTACTCCAAGCGAAAACCAGGAGCGAAATCGTATCCACTGGCATCTGGAAATCGCGATGATCCTTTCGGCGACTGGACTCAACGCTTTTGGCCCTTTTTCTTAGCTCTTTTGTTTCCCAAATGACCATGGACCGTGACCTTGCTTTTATTTCCATAGGGGCTTTCGGTGTTCGTGAATAGGAAGGAGTTGATCCTTGCTTATCATAGTTGTGATGGGAGAAACACTGAGACGACTCAATTGGGTGCCACGCGTCCTCCAAATATGATGGTCCTAAACTCTCCCGACGCTTCTGTGGGCCCCAGGTCCTGGATGCTCTCATTACTTCGCGCATCAGGGATATGAGGGAGTTGCTACTTGCACTTCGAAGCCACGATGGGCGAAAATGTGGGGAGCCTAATTGCGCGTCAGGTGTCCACTTCAGATGGACGATTGAGACTGCCCCTTGATACTGTGAGATCGACTTTGGGTGCCATCGACGCTTCGGGGTTCGGGGTTTTGAAATGTACAACGACATAAAACCTTCACCCCTTGAACTCACGACTGCCGAAAAGCCAACGCGACTGGATCTCGTGCCATGTGTCCCTCGAATGGATGACTATTTTTCTTCCCTGCATACAATATGGGCACGATCTATTTGTGCTAATCTCGTTGCAACTCTACTATCTGTGATTTCCCGCTAACCGTCAATCTTCTCTTATGAAAGGATCTGGACCGTCTTCAATATAATTTTGCTCGCTTACTGGCTGGAAGCTTGAAATGAGATTTTTCCATGCTGCACTTGGGTGCTCCTCGTACAACTTGCAAACCCGAATACTCTTGTGCCTAGGACAAGAAATGTCTCTAACACTAGGTGAGACTACAAGTGGGGTTGAGGAAACGAAACTATAATAGAAGGTGGCAGAAATTAAGGGATTTGATTCCTCAACCCAAGGAGAAGAAATGGTATAAAGGTAAAGGTGGCCTATACATGTCAAAAGGGAGTGAGAAATTGAGAGTAAAGTACATTGTTAAGTAACAAATACGAGATTTGTTATTGATTCATAACCCATTGATGGCAAAAAAAATGTAAAGGCTAAGGCATGGATGTGAGTTATTGATAATGGGATAAGTGATGTTGTTGTTTTTGTCCATTACTGTTAAGGGTTTTTTAGAGTCTCTTGATCATGTTGGTGATAGTATCTATGTCTTGTCTTGTCTTGTATATTATATTGTTGAGTTGTGACTATTATGCTCAACTCTGTTGGAGCCATGTATCTAGTTTTGTTGGAATTTAATGGAGGGGTACTAATATTTAAAATTGAGCTTCTATGTCTATTTCACATGGATGATGTTTATTTGTTATTATATATATATATATATATTATATCATGAATAATGACCCTTCCCGGGTTTTTATTAGTCATGTCCTTAAAAGATAGGATAATTGAAGGTTGGAATAATGGAATGTTTATTGAAGTAGTTTCAATGGCACACTATGTTATATTACATGTCCTCACGTTATCCTAAGGTTTCAGAAAGGTGTCTCCTGTGAGACCTTCCTTGTAACAAGGGATTGATATGCCAATACTAGACTACAATGCCTATGTTGAACAATTAAGTGGACCCTAGTCTATTTCTCAATCCAACATTTGGTTCAATTGTAAAGACCCTATCTTGCTAAATTTGAGACCTTTGTAGTATGGAGGATTGATCATAATAGGAGTTAGTAGGGTTCCAGTGGAAGGGAAACTAATTAATACTAATATTTATATGAGTAGTATATAGAACCCAACAAAAAAACCAAGGTCAAAAGGTTTTGTTTCCCATACACTAGTCATCAACATGGAATGGGTCCAAGTTAGTTTTATGCTTCAACTCCTTGACTTTTCAGTGAAAGGTGACGATGATGAAGAATAGAATTAGCTTTTATGTGAGGCCAAATAGAGTGTCAAGAATATGATGACTTTGAAACAATGTTGGTAAAATTCCAAACATCCTTGAAAGTTTGGGCTTTGAAATGGTATATGAAGTATGTGCATAGTACCCCTTTATGTATTCTCATAACCTTTAACAAACTGTAACAAGCCTTCATCACAGAATTCAAAAATCCTAAGACTAAACAACAAAATTGCATTGAAATTTTGGACCCATTGATTTCGCTACACAATTGGGCCCATTTGAAAAACTTGGTACCTAATGAGGGGGTAAGCTGACAAAAGAAGGATTGGTAGGAGGCCCATCGACCCTATTGTGCATCATTTTTTTTTAAATATTTCATGAAAAAACCTAAGCATACTGATTTTGGTGGTGTCATTGTTGGTTCTCTGATCAAATACACCTTGGCTCTAATCAAATCCTCCTCTCTGCCCCTACCTCCTCTGTTTTCCCTCTTCTTCGTGTGACCTACCTCCTCTACGTGCCCTCCTCTCTGCCCTAACCTCCTCTCCTTCTCCTAGCTCACGCAACCTACAACCTCCTCTCTAATGATCCCACCTCTGCCTTCTCCTCTAGCTAGCTCACACGCAGGGATCTCACCTCGACCTTCTCCTCCAGCTATCTCACATGCGGGGATCTCACCTCGGCCTTCTCCTCCAACTAGCTCGCACGGGGATGAAATGTTTTTTTAATTTTTTTTTCAATTTTTTTTGTTATTTGTGTTATTTGTATGTTTTTTTTTGTTTTTTTTTTATTATAGTTATATATAATATAATATATGT
>ML793142.1:74240-96883 GCA_009831015.1 Picea engelmannii
TATATATATATATATATATATAATTTATTCCTTGTTTAGGGAGAGGGATGTCTTTAATCAAACATTAACCTATAATAATGTGAAATATCAAGTAGACATTATAACATTTCACATATGGGTAGATACATTTTGAAATGTTTCTTAAAATTAACTTTAGATGGAGAGATATATAAGATGGGAAATTTGAACATGGACATCCCAATCTAGTCTTACACGAGAATTTTGAATGGTTCAATTGCATTGTATTTTCATGTAATAACTTCAACAAGTAATAATTGTATAGTCTTAACATTCATGTATACATTCCTAATTTGGATGACAAGCTCTTGCATAATAAAGGTAAGAAAAAGTTCTCTGGTATTCCATCCACTAAGAAAGGTAAGAAAAATTTCAATGAGGAGGATGTGGTTATTGGGAGAAAAGGTCACAAGGTGCTCATATGTGAGTACATGGCCTTATAAAGATTCCCACATCATCAACTAACCAGGGTCCTTTGGCATGAGCTATGATGGTGTCATCTCCACAATGAGAAATTCTATAATGAAGAAAATTATAACATGGGTACTCAATAATACATTATATCCTTTAGGAAATATCCATAATATTTGGAGATCCAAGATTGGAGATTTTTTTTTTTATCCATAAGCCACATGGAGGAAACCTTCATAATGTAAAAGGATGACCAAGTTGAGGGTTTACCTAAACGAAAGAGATTCTTAAAGGGGGTGACCTTCCCATGAGAGGAGGATCCTTTAAGGATGTTGATATGTTATATCTACATGTTGAAACCCTCAAATACTAGTCAATAAGGGAGTAACGTTATATGGAATTGAAAGAACTTAAAGACTACCAGCTTGTTTGAACAACCATGGATGAGTATAGAAAATCGTAGATTCTATCAAGATTCTAGGGTTACTTCAACCCTTACACTACCTAATCAAATATGGGAAGAGATATTAATGTATTTCATAATAGTTTTACCAACATTAGAATATAAGGATCCAATTTGTTTGGTTGGGGATAGACTCAAAAAATTATGGAACTCAAAGTTCATATAGTGGAAGCCAAGTGGAAAACATTTTCATGAATGAAATTCATAGGCTTTGTGGATTTGCTAAGGTAATAGGAAGTGATAAAGATAAAAAATTCATAAGAAAAATTTGAAAGGGTTTATGGAATATAATAGGAACAACATTATCCATGACTTCAAGATATCATCTGCAAACAAATGGTCGGACTAAAATATTTAACTAATGTTTCAAGGATTATCTTCATTGCTATTCTTCACAGAAAAAAGAATCCATGGGTTAAGTGTATTCCTCTAGAAAAATGGTGGTATAATATGACCTATCACATAGCTATTAGTATGTACCCATTTCAATGTCTTTGTTGATATCCATGTCTCAGTAATGCATCTTATTTTGAAGGCCATACCAAAGTATAGGTAGTAAACTCACATATTGAGAAGACTTGAGAAAATTTGAAAATAATTAATTAAACCCTTCAAATGTCCTATAATATGATGAAGTAGCAAGTAGATCAACATTGTAGTGAAATAAAATTTGAGGTGGGGGATTGGTTATATATGTGGTTCCAACCATATAAGTAATTCAATATCAAACAAAAGAACAATAAAAAACTAGCTCCAAAATTTTATGGACCCTACAAGATCGTTTACAAGATCATAGAAGTGGCTTATGAGTTAGATTTTCCTTACTCAAGTATTCATAAGGTTTTTCATTTTGGATGGACTATTCTAGTATATATTAAACTTACAAGACTAGATGAAGAAGGAACTTTGATTCATAAACTAGAATAATTTATAGGTTGATGATGTCTTTATATTCAAAATACAAAAATTACAGAGTACCTAATCAAGTGGAAGAACATGGATCTAGAAGGAGATGCATGGGAAGATGAGAAATTCATGAAGAAAAACCATCCATCAAAATCTTTGAGGAAAAATATTTTTGAAGCGGGGGACTATGTGAGGGTCATAACCCACATTCACTATTATTATTAGTTATAGTTAGTTCAAGTACATAGTGTGTATGATACATCATGCCACCTTTATCTCCTATTTATAAATCCAGGAGACCTATTTGAGTATTTGACTCATATTGTGCATTTGAACATCTTGTAATTGGAGTCTATTCTCTCAAAGTGTCTTTTTATTTACTCATTCACTTGTTCTAGGTCCGACATTACTAAAATTGGTGTCAATTGATGTTAAATGGGTTATTTGGTACATAATAGTGTTCCCATTATGGAGGATAGAGAAGGATATATTCTTGTGTACTTTTGGGATGTGACTACAGGTGCCAAGGAGGACTTACTAGTTTTAAGGCTAGCTTGTTGATGATATTTGGTGGAGTGACTAGCTTTTGTTAGGAGTGATTCTTGGATAGGGGGACTTTGTAGCTAGGGATTTCTTATGGTTTACCTAGCTAGCATTGGAGATATTTACTTGTACCATTTTGGATTGAGTTTTTGATATGCATGTGTGCTTCATATTATGTGTGTGTGTGTGTGTGTGTGTGTGAATTATTCAAGCTATCCAAATTTCGTGTAGTTGTAGATTTGAATTTTTTAGCTTATGTTATATTTATGATTGAATAGATTCTAGTGTTGGTTATGTTAGCATCGTGATTTTCATAGCTAAGGATAGAGGTTTTTTAGCAGTTTGAAAAGGCATGCCTATTAGCACCAATGTTGTTTTTATGCTTGGAATTATCTAACATCTCCAAGGGTCAGTTTCAAAGGGAAGCTTTATCATTTATTATTTCATTTCCATTTGCAATTGCATGCTGCAAATTCACTACGCGCTGAAAAATTTTCTACGTGCCGTGTAGAGGATGTTGTTGTGCAGAGAATGGTGTCGTGCAAAGGACATTTTCACGCAGAGGATGTTGTCGTGCAAAGGATGTTGTCACGCATAGGATGTTGTCGTGCAGAGGATGTTGTTGCGCAGAGAATGTTATCGTGCAAAGGACGTTTTCGTGCAGAGGATTTTTTCGTGCATAGGATGCTATCGCGTAGAGTATGTTGTCGTGCATAGGATTTTCATGCACACATGCTACAAGGTGCATTGTGTAAATGAATGGTTTAGTAGTCAACTTCAAGATCACATTCTGACCAAATGGAGATAAATTTTGAAAATCCCCGAGAGGTTTTTGTCAAGGACAAAACAAGTAATAAACACCACTCTCATATTTGAAAACCGTTTCATATTTTTGGAGATTTGAAGGAATCGTTGAGCCCTATTTTTCTGTTTTCATGATTTCCTGTCTGAGACATGTTTTTGTGACACGTATTCTGGCCAGTTGGAGATGAATTTAAAGAAACTGACATGATATTTTCTTTATAAGAGGATTAAATACAAAAACCTCTCTCATTTTTGAAAAATAGTTTTTTACTTGTGAGATATGATGTCATAGTTAACGCCTATTTTCCCAGTTTGTTGCGCAATCCACTTCGTTTTTGTTGTAGGTTACTGTTGCGTAGAAGACTTGTTGTGTAGGGGTGACAAAGTGTCCAACAATTCACATGGTGACTTATCACAACCATATGGTATAATTTTTATCATGATCAATGATTTTAAATAATATTTTGGTTACGATTATGATTTGGAAAAGTCGAGTTTTCTATTTTTAGTAAATTCATTGAAGTTATTGTTCTCTTTAAAATAAATTGGATCCATGATTCTAGGGGAGGGTAGTTCAATCCTAGAAGAGAAGGGTGACATTAGTTTTCGATATATGGGAATCATTTTCATGTAATCTAGGTTTATTGAGAAAATAGTGTAGATAATGACTATTGAATGTAGCTTTCGAATTCGATTGAAACTTAATGCAGAGGTCCTGAAACTTTGACGAAAAGATTATGATGGTGGTAGTTTGATGTATTGTATTCTCTCTTTGCGTATGTGCTTTATCATGTTCTTTAGATTTATATATTTATTTTTGTATAAATAGGAACATGATTCAGATCTATAATTCACCACGCAGTGCTCTAGATTTGTGTCATTTAGATGGTCATGATTCTTCTAAAAGTGAACTCTGAATTCATACCATGCGATGCTCTGAGTTTCTTTATGTGTTTTTCTCCCACCACACACACAACGTTTTTTAACTGAAAGATTGTTGCTTATTTATTCTTTATCCTCTCAAGTTCAGTCACTAAGTCATTTGTTTCTATCGTTTTATTGAATTGACACCATAGCCCAAGGTCTTACTTTTCTTTCGCCAATAGAACCAAAAATATTGTAACAAAGTGTTAAATCTAGCCGATAGTTTAAATCCATAACTTGTACAGAGACAAAGTCTCAGAGAGAGCCCTCTCCAGGTCGGAAAGGCTTGTTTCTGGCCTCAAAGTTGGTTTGTAGGTTGCCTCTGTCATTTGTTTCTCATCTGAACGAAGTTTACAAAGTGCTAACATTCTGACGTCGTTGTCAGTGATGATTGCTATTATTTTCCTCGGGAAGAACAACATTGTTTTAGTTCTAAGGTATGAGAGAAACAGATACTTAAGCACATATTGGTTGTATTTATTCTCTGGTGTCTCCGCACATCAGAAAATCAGTTTGAAGGTGATTCCACTGGCATAAGAATCCATAGCTAAAGTTTTCACGACAACTTCATTGTTCAAAGAGATCGGGGTATGAAGAGTTTCTTGTCTTTATAATGGAATATTATATTTCAATCCAGGTACTTCATCAAAAAGAACAACAAGGTTGGTGGTAGACCTTGTTTCTCTTCAAAATTTCATAAATTGGATTGATATGTCTCCTAAGAATTATTGGTGTGGAGATATTCGTTCTTCATTATTATCTTATTTGTATTCCTATCATATCTTTAGTCAAGAAGATAAGTTAGAATGTTTACAGAGACTTATTATGGAAATTGATATAGAACAAGAAACACAAAGGATATCCCAAGATTCATCTCGTTTTAAATAATTTTCTAACCAACAACAAGAAAAGTATGAATTAAAAACAGATGAAGTACTATTAACTCATTCAGAACAGTATAAAAGAGGGTATGAGGCTATAATGTCTCACTGTTACAGGCATTATGATCTTAGGCCCGAGGTTAGTAGTCCAAATTTCATCCTGCCAATAGAAAATGAATCTTCAGTCAATAAACATTCCTCATGTCGAAATAAAGATTTTGTTCAAAAAAAACATTTGACATAGAAAATGTGAACAGCCAGAGAGAACCATTTAAATATGATCTCATTGTTGGTTATAAAGAAGTAATAAGTGTTTATGCTCTGAAGGATTCTTTTGCAGCTCTGTTGAAATCTTCAATCGAGATGAGCTATGTAATATTTGAACATGAGGACAATTTCAAATGGTGGAATGACTTGTCATAATTCAATTTTGACTTTATGACTAAAGGAATTGAAAGCAAGTTGCAGTCAAGAAACCATTTTCTTGACTGGATTCATTGGAAATATGAGATTACTTGATTTGACATTTGTTCTTAGTAAAGTAGGGTAGGTAGGAGTATGAATAAGATTGGTTCTACGAGCATTTCTTTCAGCAATATACAATTTTCATTTTCAGTAGTTTCCAGATTTCAGTTTGGAGCACATATAGTTTTGGGTTTTTAGCGAATATAGGTGACAGGTTAGAGAAGAATTTTCAATGATTCAGGAACAACCTAATGGATAAGGCACATGGTCTACTATTCTTTTCTACCTCACAGGGAGGATAGCATCCTAATTCGAGCTAGTTGTTAGTGTTCGACAACACAGGTATTGCAACAGAGGACGCACAACTTCAATAACCACTCACATAACCAGATCAAAGATCAACACACCAATTTTTTCATGTGGTAAAAACCCTAGGGGGAAAAATCCACGGCCCCAACCAACGCAACCACTTGGAGAAGTTTATTAATGCAAAGAAAAAAATTACAGAGAGATTTTACAAGAGATTTTTTTCACAATTGATCATCGGCAAATGACCCCCCATGCTCTTTAAATAGAGATCATGGACCAATCGGGTGTTAAGCCATAGATCAATGGTTGTTAACATCAAGGAGAGTATGAACTGTCGGATCACTCTATGTCAGGAAAATATCGTGACCGTCAAATTTCCTAACTACAAATGCATACTAATGCATACTAAAGAAACACACTAAGAAAAACACTTTTACCTAACAACATATTAGACCAAGTAGATCTTAACTAACTCCTAAGTGTCTAAATATCCTAACATCCCCCCTTAGGAACAACTTGGGATAGGATTGAATTATTTACAATAGTGACACAATAGGAGAAGGAAGGAGGCATTAGAGCCTATCCCCCCTTAATGAAAACTTCCTGAACTCCTAACATAGATCGAAGTTCGGAAAAATTCGCTTCTGTAAGAGACTTTGTGAAAATGTCTGCAACTTGATCTTTTGCAGGGAAAAAGAGCACTTCAATAACTTGATCATGAATTATCTTTCTGATGAAGTGCATGTGTATCTCTATGTGTTTTCTACACTGATGTTGAACTAGGTATTTGGCGAAATTTTATGGCACTCTGATTGTCACACCAAAGGTTGGTCAAATGCTGGTGCTGGAATTGAAACTCTGAAAGGATCTGTTGAAGCCACAGGGCTTCCTGACTTGCATTTATCGCTGCTTGGTACTCTACTTCTACTGAAGAAAGTGCAATAACATGTTGTTTCTTACAGGCCCAAGTGACAGGTCCTGAACTAAGCATGAAAACATAACCTGTAGTAAACTTCCGATCATCAGGGTCGTCATCCCAATCTGAATCAGTAAAACCAACCAATAAAGGATTCCCCCCTGAATTATAATGTATCTTGAACTGAACTGTACCACGAACATAGTGAATTATCCTTTTAGATTCTTTTTAATGGCTTTCATGGGGTGTTTGCATATACCGAGCAACAATACCAACAACAAAGGAAATATTAGGATGGGTATGAGTCAAGTATAAGAGGCTACAAACTAACTGAAGGTACAAGGTGGCATCAATTTCAGGAGAAGTACAGGTGGCAGTAAGCTTGACTCCATACTGGAAGGGAGAAGAGGTTGGTTTACAATCGTCCATGTGAAAGCGACGAAGAAGTTCACAAGCATACTTAGACTGGGAAAGAAAAATTCTTTCATTGGTTTGCAAAACTTGGAGGCCAAGGAAATAGTGCAAAAATCCTAAGTATGTCATTTCAAATTTCTTCTTAAGGTTGGTTTTCACATGGTTTAAAAGTTTTGAGTCACTACCAGTGTTAAGCCCTAAATAGTGGCTCATTACCCCATAATTGGGGCATATTACATTAGTAATGTTATTTTATTTATGTCAGCTTTATTCCATTAGTTGTAATTATACCTCCTAGTCTCCTATATATACCAAGGAGACATTTTCGTTTTGAATCATCTTGTAATTGAACATTTATGTGGGCATAAGGAGGCTTCCCCCTCGAAGAGGCTTATAATCTGAATTTTTTTCTTTTTCAAGGCGTTGATTACTTATTCTGACGTTTTTCTATGCTATATTGATATTTGGTTCCTAACATATGGTATCAGAGCTCAAGGTCTTGGGGTTTCGCTGATACATCTGAGACACCTTGGAATTTTAGATATAAATGATTTTCTACAACGTTTCAAAAGGAACGTCTTTGATGATATTTAGTAGACAGATCAAGGTACGTTGGGTTAAAATTTCAGCTCTTGAGGCCTTATACTTTCGGAGATACAACCTGTGCAAGATAGGGTTCTGGAATCATCCTGAACTATGTCATTGTGGAATTTTCTCTATAAAAACGTTTTTGTAATGTTTCAGACCCTAAAATATGGAGGATATTCATAGAAACTAGTAAGGTATCCGTGGTAAAATTTTTATCTTCTGGTTTGTCTTTCATTTGTAGATACACCCTGTGGAAGATAGGGTATCTGACTAGTCCTATTGAGTAGTCTCAAGAAGGTGTTCCAAGTAAAACAATCATAACTTCTTCCTAGAGTATCCAAATTGTGTGAGACTAGTTGCATTGGATAGTAGACAGTCTTTAGTATTTTTGGTATGAATTTCAGAATTGTATATCAATTATTTTGTGCGGGGCACGCTATACAAGTGAGATCTCTTGGAAAGGCTAAAAATCAGCAAGTTGTGGGGAAGTTACCGTAAATTCCAATTGGCACATCCAATTTTGATCATAATTGTGGAATTGGATAGAACAAATACCAGAGACCTACAAAAAAGAAAATTTAATACTCAGAAGGGACAATTTTTTTTAGATACAATAAAAGGAAGATTGTCTAGCAGGACCACCTCAAAATCAAGGTTTAAAGTGATACTTGATCAACATGCCACCAAAAGAGGGAACTTCTACACCAAATAAGCCTCCATACAATCCTACTTGGACTCTTGATGAAGGTGAATAAATGCATAGGGACATAAATGATTTACAAAAGAAGACAGTAACAAAAGATGAACTACAGGAGATGGAAGCTAAGTTGGAGGCAAAGATGGATGGTTTAAAAGAGAAGATCTTGGAAGTATTGAAAAATCTCGTAATAGAAAGGACACCTGAAAGTGAAAATGTATCCCATGAAATTCATGATGAGGAAACAAGGAAGGTGAATCAAGAATGGATAAACTCCAACTTTGGGTTGAAGACCAACCACGTTCCTAAGATCAATATGAGGAAGTTTTATGGCAAGGACCCTATCACATGGATACTTCAGATGGAGCAATTCTTTGATCTACATAATGTCCCACATACACAAAAGGTACAAATTTCTTCTTTATATTTAGAACCCAATCAATTTGTACGGTATAGATGGCTTTGTTATTGAAAATCACTAGTCAATTGAACAATTTTCATGGAATAAATGATAGCACACTATGAGGATACAAGGAGCAATACCTTCTTTAGCCAATTGATAAATCTCAAGAAAAAGGGTACAGTTACAGAGCACATTGAGAACTTCCAAAGATTGAATATAAAGGTAACAGATATTCTAGATGAGCACTTCATTGATTTATTCATAGGAACTTTAAGAGATAACACTCAACATGAGGTTCACCTTTGGGAACCCAAATCATTGGAGAATACATTTAGGGTGGCAATAAATGTTGAAAGTAAAAATATGTCTATGGCTACAAGAAGGACCAATCCTAACATCGAGAATAATGCTCCTTATTCTAAAACACCTCAACCTACAAGGTTGACACCTTAGAAATTGGAGGAAAGAAAAGCAAAAGCATTATGCTTTAATTGTGACAAAAAGTACAATAAGGGACATAAGTGTGGTGAGAAGAAATTATTCTACATATATTGTGAAGAGGAAGAAGAATAAGAGCAAGAAAAAGAACCATCTCAAGATGAAAACCTAGAATCAATTTCGTCTGAAGAGTTGACTCCCATGATATCGTGTAATGCATTGGTTGGAATTAGCACTCCTCAAACCCTCAAGATCGAAGGATATATAAAAAAGAAAAAGGTAATAGTCCTAATTGATTCTAGCAGTAGTCATAATTTCATTCACTATAAATTAGCCAAAGATCTCAATTGCTTTGTATATCCAGCACCAGAGTTTCAAGTAATGATTGCAGATGGAGGAACTATCAATTGCTCAAGAAAATGCAATAATATCAATCTTACTATGGGGGAATATGTAATCAATAGTCCAATGATTTCTATACCCATGGGTGGTGTTGATGTTGTACTAGGAATCCAATGGTTACAATCATTAGGAACCGTGGATTTTAATTTTCAAGAACTTTTCATGAAATTTTCATTGGAAGGAAAATAAATTGAGTTAAGAGGTATCACAGGGAAACCCAGTAAGGTGATAAGATCTAATGGCATGAAAAAATTATTGAAAAAGGGGCATCAAGGTGTTATTGCACAACTATGCTCACTATATGTTCAAACATCTAAGCCGTCTATTCCTCTAGATCTCCAAGGGATCATTGATAATCATTCCAAAGTATTTGAAGATATTCCCAAAGGTATTCCACCCACTCGAAATGATGATCATGATATTCACCTAATTCCTGGGAGTGTTCCTCCTAACATCAGGCCATACAGATACCCTTATGCCTAGAAGAGTGAAATTGAGCGCATGGTTGAAGAAATGTTAGAGGCTAGCATTATTAGACCTAGCCAAAGTTCTTACTCTGCACTGGTGGTAATGGTATTCAAGAAAGATGGATCATGGTGTATGTGTCCAGATTATAGAGAGCTCAACAAGATCACTATTAAAGATAAGTTTCCCATTCCCGTCATTGATGAATTGTTAGATGAACTACATGGAGCAATCTATTTCACAAAGTTGGATCTTCATTCAGGGAATCATCCTATTAGAATGAAGGAAGAAGATATCCCAAAAACAACATTTCAAACTCATGAAGGCCATTATGAATTTTTTGTCATGCCTTTTGGCCTTACAAATGCACCTTTCACATTCCAAGGAATGATGAATTCCATTTTCAATCCCTTCCTTTGAAATTGTGTTATTAATTTTTGATGATATACTAATCTATAGAAAATCTTGGGAAGATCATGTGTGACATGTTGACAAGGTGCTACAACTACTAAAGGAGCAACAACTATATTCCAAACCATCCAAATGTTTATTTGGAGTGAAGGAGGTAGAGTATTTGGGTCATATTGTATCTCATGAAGGTGTCAAGTTAGACCCTAACAAGATTAAGGCCATGATGGAATGGTCAATTCCCAAAACATTGAAGAATCTTAGAAGAATTTTGGGTTTGACAGACTACTACCGCAAGTTTGTTCGGCACTTTAGAAGAATAGCAGAACCTTTAATGACACTAACTAATAAGGATGCATTTTCATGGACTCCATAGGTAACTAAAGATTTTGAACAACTTAAAGAGGTGATGTGAAAAGCTCCTGTCTTGACCACTCCAGAATTCAAAAAACACTTTATTGTGGAATGTGATGCCTTAGGAAATGGAATTGGTGTTGTCCTAATGCAAGAAGGAAGGCCCTTGGATTTTGAAAGTCAACCACTCAAGGGAAAGGACTTACACAAACCTATTTATGAGAAGGAAATGATGGCCATACTACATGCATTGAAGAAATGGCATCTTTACCTAATAGGTAGGCACTTCAAGGTCAAAACAGATCATGATAGTCTTAAATACTTCTTGGAACAAAGACTATCTTCAAAAGAACAACAAAAATGGGTAACCAAGATATTGGGTTATGATTTTGAAATCGTCTATAAAAAAGGGAAGAAAAATGTTGTGGTAGATGCACTCTCAAGGAAGGATAAATATGTTGAGGCATTTCTCTGTGCGATCTCTATCATCCAACCCGATTGGATAATAGAAGCAAAGGATGAATGGAAGAATGAAGAAAAAGTGTGGACTCTCATTCAAAGGTTGCAACAGGATTCCAGTACATCAAATACATTTACATGGAAAAATGATTCACTATGGTACAAAGATCGCTTATATTTATGTAAGAACTCCCAACTCAAACAAAAGGTACTATTGGAATTGCACACCTCTCTAATAGGAGGGCACTCGGGATTTTTAAAAACCTACCATAGGGTCAAGAAGGAATTTTTTTGGGATGGCCTTAAAACTAATGTTCAAAGGTTTGTGGAAGAATGTTTGGTTTTCCAACAAAATAAGGTGGAAATAATTAAGACCCCAGGTCTTTTACAACCATTAGCCATCCCAAGTCAGCATTGGGAGGAGGTTTCCATGGATTTCATCACAGGGTTACCGAAGTCTGAAGGAAAGAGTGTCATCATGGTGATTGTTGATAGACTGACCAAGTACACACACTTGTGTTCCCTCTCTCATCCCTTCAAAGCTAGTACAATTGCCACTGCATTCATGTAGATAGTTCAAAAGCTACATGGCAACCCAAAGATTATTGTAAGTGACAGAGATCCCTTCTTCACTGGACATTTTTGGACAGAATTATTTTCTTGTTTGGGTACTCAATTGGCTCATAGCTCATCCTATCATCCTCATTTTGATGGACAAACTAAGATAGTGAACAAATGGTTGGAAGGATACCTTTGTTTCTTTATCTCTGATAAACAAACACAATGGTTCAAATGGTTACCCTTGGCAGAATGGTGGTATCACACTTCCTTTCATACTGCAACAAAAATGACACCATTTATGGCACTCTATGGATACCACCCTCCTTCCATCACTTCTAATCTAAAATAAAAATCTAAGGTTCAAGCAGTGGAATATCACATCGATCATCAACAAGAAGTTCTCCAAATATCAAAGGACAACCTGACCATGGCACAAAATCGCATGAAACAACAAGAAGATCAACATCGTAGTGAAAGAAGTTTTGAAGTAGGTGATTGGTTGTTTTTAAGACTACAACCATATAAACATATGTCCCTCAAGCAAGCCAAGAAGGATAATAAATTATCACCAAAGTACTATGGCCCTTATAAGGTGTTGCAAAAGATTGGTACTATGGAATACATGTTGGAGTTTCTTGCATCTTCATGAGTACACCCAGTTTTCCATGCTTCATGCTTAAAGAAGGTTATAGGGGACAAGATCCCAGTTCAAACTATATTGCCATAACTTAATGAGGAAGGAAAAATCATATTGGAGCCTGAATCCATCACTGACACAAGAATTCGTCAGCTGAGGAATAGATCCATTTCAGAGTATCTGATTAAATGGAGGAAACTACTGACTGAAGATTCCACTTGGGAAGATGAGTGTTTTATACAGAAACATACAAATTTACTCAAGCATTACGGACAACACTTGTCTCAAGGGGTGGGACATGTTAAGCCCTAAATAGTGGCTCATTACCCCTTAATTGGGGCATATTACATTAGTAATGTTATTTTATTTATGCCGGCTTTATTCCATTAGTTGTAATTATACCTCCTAGTCTCCTATATATACCAAGGAGACATTTTCATTTTGAATCATCTTGGAATTGAACATTTATGTGGGCATAAGGAGGCTTCCACCTCGAAGAGGCTTATTATATGAATTTATCTCTTTTTCAAGGCGTCAATTACTTATTTTGAGGTTTTTCTATGCTATAATGGTATTTGGTTCCTAACAACCAGTAAGGATAAGGTAATCAACATAAAGGAAAAGGATTATGAGATGGATTCCTACTTTCTTGGTATAGACATTAGGATCAGAATGGCATCTAGAGAATTCAGTGGCAATAAGAAAGGTGTCAATTTTGGCATACCAAGCTCAGGGAGCTTTCTTGAGACCATAAAGAGATTTCTTAAGGAGACAAACAAGGCTAGAGTCATTCTGGACATAGCCAGGAGGTTGTTCCATGTATATTTCTTCTTACAAATCTCCATGCAAGAAGGCGGATTTAACATCCATCTGATGGACCTCCCATTTATGTGAGGCAGAAAGGGAAAGAACAGGGTGGATGGAATTCATTTTGGCTACATGGGAAAAGGTTTCATGATAGTCAATTCCTTCAACTTGGGAAAATCCTTTGGAAACTAAACGAGTCTTGTGTCTTTCAACACTTCCATCTGATGCATACTTATTTCTGTAGACCCATTTACATCTGACAAGTTTTATTCCTTTTGGAAGAGGTACAAGATCCCAAGTATCATTTGCCATTAAAGAATGATACTCTTCATTCATTGTTGTATCCCAATCTGGATGACCTGAAGCTTCTGCAAATGTCTCTAGATCATGAGTTTCTAAAAGTTGAGCCAAAAGACAAGAGGCTCATTGGAACTATGAACGTGTCTGACGCTGATCTGAAGGATCACAGACAAGATCACTAGTTGCTTCTTGTGTTGAACAGACCCATCTAGGAAGTGGTGGAGCTGGTGATGGTTCAGGTTCAAAGGACTCATCTGGAGGAGGGTGAGCAGGTGGAGGTGGATTTTCATCCTCACTATCATCATCTGAAGAAGAAACTAGATCAGAATAAGGCACAAACGCCAAATATGGCTCGCAGGCCGAAGAAGGCACAACCGCTAAATTGGGCTCGTAGGCCAAAGAAGGCACAAATGTCGAATAAGGCTCACAGGCCAAGATACTTTCATCAAATTTAACATCTCTTCTAATAATAATTTCATTACAATGTGATTGACGAAGTTTGTAACCTTTGACATCTTTAGAATAACCAACAAATATACACTTCTCACTTTTAGGCTGCAATGCTTTCCTTTTCTCATCAGGAATGTGAGCCCATGCTATACTGCCAAATACACGAAAGTGACTTACATCTGGTTTAATTTTAGTCCAAGCTTCTTCTGGTGTTATATTTTTAAGATCCTTTGTGGGAGTGCGATTTACTATGTAATTTGCACAGTTGATGGCTTCTGCCCAATACTTTAGACTTAATCCCTTATATTGGATCATACAATTAGCCATTTCTTTTAATGTGCGGTTCTTTCTCCCAGCAACGCCATTTTGTTGTGGTGTATATGGAACAGTGTGTTGTATTTTGATTCCCTGTGTAGTGCAGTAATTTGTAAAATTATTGTTCACATATTCGCCTCCATTATCTGTTCTTAACCTTTGAATTTGATGGCTAGATTGCTTTTCTACAAGGGCCTTGTAGGCCAAAAACTTGTCAAAAAATTCACTCTTAAGTTTTAATAAGTAAAACCAAGTATGTCTCGAAAAGTCATCAATGAAAGTTAAGAAATACTTGCACCCAGAAAATGAAGGAGAAGAAAGTGGACCACACAAATCACTGTGAACAAGATGCAAAGGACTTGAGGCATGCCAAGAGGCACATTTTTCAAAACTATCCCGATGATGTTGTCGAGAACACAACCGACACAAACACCATCTCTGCATGAAACAAGAGGAAGACCAGTCACCATCTGTTGATTACATTGTTATTGCAATGAGCGATAGTTTAGATGACCAAATCGCTCATGCCAAAGTTTGTTCAAGTCATCGCTATGAGCAACAAAAATCGATGAAAAAGATGATGACCCAAAGTTGTCAAACTTGTACAACCTGGTAATATCATCAGCAATTCCAGTTGCAAGAACATGATTAGGATCTTTTAGATCCTTGATTACAACTTGGTGAGGTGAAAACTCTACGGTTTTACCTTCACCTGAATAAGTGATTTGATATACTGATAGAAGGTTACAAGAAAGACTTGGAACACATAAGACATCATTGAAATGGCCATTTTATACTTGTACTATTCAAGATCCTTCAACACTAAGAGATATATGATCACCAAAAAATATTTTCTTAGTGTTACATTCATTTAGGGTAGAAAATATGTCTCTATCTTTAGCCATATGATAAGATTCTCCAGAATCAATAAGCCACTTATCAGAAGTAGAAGTATAAGGTGTATTGAAGGAGAAACAAGAAGAAGAAAGTTCATGTCCATGAGAAGAAGAAGAAGAAGTAGAATTAATACTGATGTTGTGCTTCTTCGTCGCTACTTCTAAAGATGCCATCTTCTTGAAACATTTGGACTCATCATGACCATCTTTATCCCAAAAGTTGCAATGTCTGTTAGTATTCTTATTTTTATATTTTTATCCTTTGTCACAATTAGGAGTTGAAGTTGTCTGAGCAAGTTTGGGACCCTTATATTGCTTGTTGTTGTAGCGATGATGTTGCTTCTTGGGATACTTGGGTTTATCTTTCTGTTGAGAAACTAAGGCTTTGTTAGAGGTACCTGTAGTGATGATCACTCCAAGTTGTATAAGCTTATCTTCCTCTCTAATCAAAGAAGCACAAAAGGAATCAAGAGTGGTTTTTTCATAAGATTTCCCTAGAGCCTCTCTCATGGCATAAAATGTAGATACAAACACAGAATATGCACTACCTAACTTAGAAATAATATGATAGATGCAACGCTCTTCCTCCATTTTTATCTTACATTTATCTTACATTATTCACATAAAATTATGAGTGTTTTAAACTTAGATAAATAGTCTCCAAGGCAAGAAAAATCACTTGGACTCAAGGTCAATATTTGATTTTCTAACTATTGTGCTCGAATAATATTGAGTTTACCAAACACAGATTCAATTTTGTCCCAAGCTTCTTCGAGGTCATCAATTTCTTCAAGGTGGTACCTTAAATAAGGAGAGATGGACATTCTGATTAGTCCTCATGCTTCGTCATTCCTATTATCCCACTTGGATTTGTTATCATCATCAGTGGGTGATTTTTCCTTTCCTAAGGTAATCCGGTACAAACCTTTACTTCTTAATAAATCTACCATATGAGATTTTCATTGGAAGTAGTTGTTGTTGGTAAGCAAGACATTACTTGTAGAAGCCATATTAAATATGTAGATAATATGGACTTAAAAACTGAAACTAATGATATTGATGGAAATATCTTGAAAAATTATGTGGTTTTAAAAAAAAACGGCACTGAAAATGGACTTTTGATGTGAGAGTTATGCCCTTTTAAAAAAAAGAGGCATAAACAGTAACCACCTAACCACGTGATAGTGTAAGTTGCTTTATGAAGTGACCCACTTTTATAAAGAGAAGTGGGGATCACTTTTACAATGAAGTTACTTTATAACAGAAAAATTGCATGCAAAATAAATAACTCTAAAATAAAATATTAAATCTACTTATAGTGATTCACTTTTCTACTTGAAGTGAAATACACTTTACAATTTTAGCATGAACTTTTTCAAAAAGGTAACAAAAGAAAGACTTGAACTCAAGACCTCTTACTTAATAAGGCAAGTTTTAACCAAATGGTCTAACAAAACATATTGTAATGTTCAGAAGGAGGATTGGAGGTGTTGTTGTTGTTGTTGTTGAAGACGGACTTGGAGAGCATGCTAAAAAAAAAATCTTTTCACACAAGAAAAAAAATGTGCTTCTCAATGACAACAAGAGTTAGATCTCAGTTAGCTTACCCAGAAGATGCAACTTTTCCTATCTGTTTCTAATTTTCCAAGATCGCAAAGGGCATGGGGAAAATAGCATACGTATATCTAAAAGAGTAGCAACCCAGAAAAAAAAAATACAAACCGAAATAAAACCAAAATAAAACTTTGCAGAAATTTTAAAAATGTGTATTCTGGATTTATACCTCCGGATCTGACTATAATGGTCATATCTTGGGCAAACATAAACCTTTTCGATTGAAACAAAAACTATTCCTCAATGAAATGAGTGCTCCATAAATGTATGTAAATGCCAGAAAATGGAGATGAGAAAACTTGGCTTCACGATCTTGATCTACAACAGGAGCGGGTCTTCAAGCAGGCTCTGATACCATGTTTGACAACATAGTTATTTCAACAGAGGATGAACACCTTAAGTAACCACTCACATAACCAGATCAAAGATCAACACGCCAATGTTTTCATGTGGTAAATCCCCTACGGGGAAACATCCATGGCCCCAACCAACATGGCCACTTGGAGTAGTTTATTAATGCAAAAAAAAAGATTACAGAGAGATTTTACAAGAGAGTTTCTCACAATTGATCATCGGCAAATGACCCTCCATGCTCTTTAAATAGAGATCATGGACCAATAAGGTGTTAAGCCAAAGATCAATGACTTTTAAGATCAAGTAGAGTATGAACCATCAGATCACTTTATGTCGGGAACATATCGTGACCGTTAGATTTCCTAACTACAAATGCATACTAATGCATACTAAAGAAACACACTAAGAAACACACTTTCACCTAACAACATATTAGACCAAGTAGATCTTAACTAACTCCTAAGTGTCTAAATATCCTAACAATTAGCACAATGATTTTCATAGCTAAGGCTAGATTTTTGTCAGCAATTTGCAAATTCATGCATGTTAGCACCATGTTTTTTAATGCCTGGCATTATCTAACATCTCCAAGGGTCAGTTTCAAAAGGAAGATTTATAATTTATTATTTCCATTTCCATTTGCAACTACACGCTACAAAATTCATTGCGTGCTGCAAAATTTGATATGAGCCATGCAGAGGATGCTGTCACATAGATAATGTTGTCGCGCAAAGGATGTTGTCGCATAGAGGATGTTATCGGGCAGAGAAAAAAGATGTCGCGCAAAGGACATTGTCACACAGAGGATGTTGTCACACAGAGGATGCTATCATGCAAAGGATTTTTTCATGCATAGGATTCTTTCACGCAACAAAGGTTTCCACACATAGGATTCTATCGCGTAGAGGATGTTGTTGCGCATAGGATTTTCTTGTGCACAGGCTATAGGGCGCACTGCACAAATGACTAGTTTAGTAGTCAACTTCAATATCACTTTTTGATGAAATGGAGAGGAATTTTGAAAATCCCCGAGAGGTTTTTTTCGAGGACAAACCAAATAAAAGCAACCTCTCTCATATTTGAAAACCATTTCATATATTTGGAGATTCAAAGGAATATTTGAGCCCTAGTTTTCAGTTTGCATGATTTCCTATCTGAGACATTTTGTTGCGACATGTATTCCGGCCATCTGGAGATGCATTTCAAGAAACCGAGAGAGGTTTTTCTTTATAATGAAATTAAATACAAAAATTCTCTCATTTTTGAAAAATACTTTTTTATTCATGAGATATCATGTCATTTTTAACTCTTATTTTCCCAGTTTGTTGTGCAATCCACCACGTTTTTGTTGTAGGTTATTGTTGTGTAGAAGACTTGTTGTGTAGGGCTGACAGAGTGTCCAACAATACACATGATGACTTATCACAACCATATGGTCTAATTTTCATCATGATCAATGATTTTAAATAATATTTCGGTTACGATTATGATTTAGCAAATTCAGGTTTTTTGTTTTTAGTAAATCCATTGAAGTTATTGTTCTCTTTCAAAGAAATCACATCCATGATTCTAGGGGAGGGTAGCTCGACCCTAGAAGTGAAGGGTGAAATTAGTTTTATATATATGGGGATCATTTTCATGTAAGCCAGGTTGATTGGCAAAACAATGTAGACAATGACTATTGAATGTAGCTTTCAAACTCAATTGAAACTTAATGCAAAGGTCATAAAACTTTGACGAAAAGATTCTAATGGTGGAATTTTGATGTATTGTATTCTCTCTTTGTGTACGTGCTTTCCCATGTTATTTATATTCATATCTATATTTTTTTCTAAATAGGAACGTGATTCAGATATAGAATTCACCGCGTAGTGCGATAGATTTGCACCATTTACACGACTGTGTTTCTTCTAAAAGTGAACTCTGAATTCATCCCCTGCAGTGCTCCAAGTTTCTTTATGTGTTTTTCTCCCGCCACACACACAACGCTTTTTAATAGAAAGAATGTTTCTTATTTATCCTTTATCCTCTCAAGTTCAATATCTAAGTCATTTGTTTCTATCGTTTTCTTGAATTGGCTCCATGGCCCAAGGTCTTTCTTTTCTTTCGCTAATAGAACCATAAATATTGTAACAAATTGTTAAATATAGCCAATAGTTTAAAGCCATAACCTGTATAGAGACAAAGTATCAGAGAGAGCCCTCTCCAGGTCGGAAAGTCTAGTTTTCAGCCTCAAAGTTGGTTTGTAGGTTGCCTCTGTCATTTGCTTCTCAGTGAAATGAAGTTTACAGAGTGCTAACAGGTTATGCATGATGATTTGGCATAACATTGAGATAAAAAATTTAAGTAATTTAATACATATCTAGAATATATATATATATATATATATATATTTAATAATATTCTATAATAAATCATTTTTAGATCTATTATATGTTTGGAGTGTTCCCCAAGGGATAAAAATTTTTGATATTGAAATACACTTAATTAATATTTATATTCTTGGGATTCCTTGTGAATTGGGTTGAAGAGAAGAAAAGTATTTTCTATTGGAAATTAATATTTCAGATTTATGCCCAAGTTCAAATTTTCATTGATCCAGTCGAAACAATGGGGTTCTGCATTTGAAAGAAAATGATGGAATCCCTACGGTACATATTTTTTCTTGGATGAGTATAAAAAATCCTAGAATTTGTGAGTACACCCATCACAAATTTCTTCCATTGAACCTGCATAATACTTAAGGATCTCATAACACCCATGACGATACTTAAGGATGTTTGATGTCCTCGCATAATACTTAAGGAGGGTTTGATTATTGAATTATCAATTTGATTTGATGTCACAGAAGCTTCAATTCACCCACCAAAAATGTCATGTACTGACCCTGCAAAGTGACCAATGAATGGGGCCAACGTTGAAATTTATTCAATATGTGCCTATATGCATCGAAATTTGACATGGTTAGACTAGACAGATGCCTTGACGGTATGGGAGGGTTTCAGGACTCAAGGATGTATGTTTTCCCCACATAATATTGGAGATCATCCACATTTGCATCAACGTTCATCATGTTTCACCTCTCATTGTCATCATTTGTCATTCCCTTCTATATAATTGTTGTCAGAACTATCTTGAAATTTGACATGGAACTTTCAATACACCCATCACAAATGTCTTCCATCGAACCCACATAATACTTAAGGATGTTTGATGTCCCGCATAATACTTAAGGAGGGTTTGATTATTGAATTACCAATTCGACTTGATGTCGCAAAAGCTTCAATCCACCCACCAAAAATGTCATGCACCGACCCCTCATAGTGAGTAGTGAATGGGGCCAACGTTGAAATTTATTCTCTACTAAACAATGCTAATTAAGGTTGGTTGTGATTGATGTCAACCCTTTAAGAAAGTTTGGTAGAAAATTCTGGTAGCACAAAGGTTTGGCTAATGGACCCAAGTTTGTTTGATGTAAAGAGGACTCATTACTATCTTGTCATGGTTGATAAGAAGTACAAATGGATGAACTCCAAAGTGGTCCCCTTATGGTGAAATCTCTCATGCGAAGACGCTTTTCAAATTGAGTTATCCTAGACGTATGGTTAGAGAACCCATGCTTAATTGTGGAATAATGAGATGAAGGTCAGTGAATTTGTCAGTGAAACTATCCTAGATGGATAGTTCTTTTCATGCCATTTCCAGTGGTATGTGGAACATCAAATAACTCCTGATGGTTAGAGAGTTATGGCCAAGTGAAATCTGAGAACCCTCATGAGTCATCTAAAACCCCCCAAAAGTCAAAGTGTTTGCAAAGAAATTATTTAAATAATAAATTTAATGGTGAACTCCCTAAAATAAGGAAATTGGAATATTACATGAAAGTATAAATAAGAGGCAAGGATCTCTCATTTAAACATACTTGAACACATTGAATATATTTTGTTGTGTGAGGTTTATTGCAAGTACTCATTGATACATCTGAAGTTGTGAAAGTCTGAGGTAGTATGAAGGGTTGAAGGCAGAATTCTCAGAATTACAGCGAATACTAAAAAACCCTATTTTTTGAGGCGTACGCGGGTTGACCATGTATTAGGGTGCGTACATACTGAGGCGTACACAGGCTGGCATTGTATTAGGGTGCACACATGTTGATAAAGCCATGGAAACTTGAGAAGATGAAGATGCAGAGGTTCTATATTCTGAGATCAAGCTCCCAGGAAGGTCTGCAGTGCTCATATACATCAGATCTATTCATTAGTTCAAAAGGTATGTCTTATTTCTATGAATAGTTGGATTTTTATGTATGAATGAGAAATGGTTATGGATATTTGAGGATTCCCCCTAGAAAGACTAGTGGTTGTATGGGATCTTTTGTATAAGTCATATCTTTAGAAATATAGTGTTGGTATATTTATCATTGATACTTCCTTAGTCACATCTCATATTTCTTGGCATATGGCTAAGGGTTTGTGGTACATGGTTAAGAGCTTGTATTTGTGAAGTGGTTGATGTATTGAGAGGTTGAATATCAGAAAGGTTTTGATGACTAGATCATGTGAGGGTTATTATACTTGTTCATGATTACACACACCTATATGGCACATGACTAGAGAGACATATATATGATTTGGTTAAAGTTTATGTATGAGGATGCATGCATAGGGTACAGTTATAGTCTAGATACAGTGATGGGTTACAGATCTATGTGAAATAATTTACACAAGGTCATAAGTTCTCAGAAGAAAGAAAACCCTAATTTTCAGAAGGCATACACAGGTTTCATAACAGTTTGGTTGCGAACATATGCAGGATGCATAATCGATAGGGATCGTACATACGCATGTTGAATCACTATAGGTCACGTACCTATTGTATTTTTGTTGATACATGTTGAGTTCAGGTACAGATTGAATACAAGGCAGTTGTACAGGTTGGATGCAGGTTAGTGGTATAGGTTGATACAACTGTACAGTGGTATATCTAGCAGTGATAGTGTGGAAGTGGTTTCATCATTCTACTTATACTTCAGGGAGGTTGGACGGGGCAATGATAGGTGGTTGTAGCCACCTTCCATTTGTATCCAGAGAACATAGGGGTTTGTCTTGTCCTTCTGGTTGTATCTAGAGAATTGGCGAGTTGGAGCTTCCCTCAGGTTGTAGCATGAGAAACTAGGGGGTTGGAGCCTCCTTTTAGTTGTAGCTAAAAAAAAAAGGAATTTGGTGCTTCGAATGAATGTAATTCCTCAAGACATATAAGAAAAATAATTTTGTGGTTTTCTCCTGCTTTGGGATTCCAAGTAAAAAAACTAGTGTACTTTGTATGTGTATGATTGTCCATTTGTTCATTGCTTATTTACTCTGTAGTTATTGGATGATAATGAAACATTGATATAACTCTTGGATTATATGGTTAAAAAGGATTACATTTCTCTATTACTG
>ML793142.1:96923-117213 GCA_009831015.1 Picea engelmannii
CTCAGTAATCCAACAATTGGTATCAAAGTAGGTTCCTTCAAAAATCAGTTTAACCATTGCAAGGTAGATCATGGAGAGCAACAACTTGTATAAAAATGGAATACCACAATTTGATGGAAAAAAGTATGCATTTTGGAGAATAAGGATGAAGACATATATACAGGCATAGGGATTTCAAATTTTGAAATCAATTGTAGATGGATACACAGTACGAGCAGTTCCGCCAACAAATGACAAAGAAGTGAAACTCGTTTAGAATAATTCCAAAGCCACAAATGCACTTCTGAATGGTCTTGGTGAAACAATATTCACCAAACTTTCACATTGTAAATCCGCTATAGAGATTTGGGATAAAATTCAAAATATTTATGAAGAAGATTCAAAAGTCAAAGAAGAAAAGCTTCAAACTTACAGAGGTCAGTTCGAAGAACTGAAGATGAAGGAATATGAGAATATTGCATCTTACTTCTTACGAGTCGATGAAACAGTAAATGCAATCATGAGATTGGGAGAAAAAAATCAAGAATTTGTAATTTTTCAAAAGGTACTAAGATCTCTTCCTATGATATTTGACCGTAAGATATCAGTGCTAGAAGAAAGAGTAGATCTCAACTCAATAAGCATGGAAAAACTACATGGAATCTTCACAGCATATGAAATGAGAATTGAACAGGAAAATCCGAATGTAAAAGAAGCATCCTTCAAAACATCCAAAATATCAAAGCAAAAAGGAAAGCAACAAGAAAACAAACATAGCAGCAATAATGACATCTTAGAAGATGATGAATAAGTGGCCAACTTTTTCAAAATAATGAACAAAGGAAACGACGACAGGTATAGAGGTGAGATTCCTTTAATTTGTTTTAATTATGATGGTATTGGTCATTTTTCTAACAAATGTCCTCATAAGAAAAAGAGAAATGATTAAGGTTACTCAAAAAGAAAACAAACATATAAAGGAAAAAGAACCACAAAGAAAGTTTTCAAGAAACGATTATGCACCAAAGAAGACATCTCATCATCAGATGAATATGAAATCAGTGACAGTGAGACAAAAAGAGTTCTATTTATGGTAGTAGAAGAATCTATTAAAGAAGACTCTGAAGAAGAATATGAAGAAGTCGAAGAATAATATGAAGAATTTGAAGAAGAAATTGAAGATGAAGAAGTTGACTACCAAGAGGAATTGCTAAGTGCCATAGAAGTTTTCAGAAGAAAAAAGAGGAAAAATAAGAAGCTACAAGAAAAAATAGAGAAGAAAGAATACACTGAGGAATTAGAACAAATGATCACAAATTTGAAGGTTCAAATTGAAGAAGATAAAATAATTGAAGAACCACTCAAATAACAACTGGAAGGAAGAGACACGATCATCAAATATTTGGAAGCAAAGATTGTCACATTAAGAAAGGATCTTCAAAAGAAAAAAATGCAGAACAACTCACAAGTTTTGAATGACATTATCAGTAGTCAAAGGCCTAATCATGACAAGTCCAGACTTGGATACAATCAAACAGAAAAGGGATCAAGCTCAAAAACAACAAAACAAGAAACATATCGAAAAATCTA
Organism: Picea engelmannii; assembly: GCA_009831015.1. NCBI lineage: Eukaryota > Viridiplantae > Streptophyta > Pinopsida > Pinales > Pinaceae > Picea > Picea engelmannii. Next base: position 98,493 of record ML793142.1, read on the forward strand.
TGCAGAAACAATCAAAGGGGATAGGAAGGTCTACAGAGAAAATTACAGGGGCACTCCTCCACCGAGAAGATTCAGATTTTAGAATCAAATACCAATAGAAACAAACAAGTCTCAGGAAGAAGAAGGATTCATAAGAGAACCTCCTCTAAGAAGATCTTCAACTCCCAAGTATCAAACTATATTTTTTGGTTTATTTTATGCATGTAATAATTTTGGGCATAAAGTTGTGAATTGCAAAGCTAACAACAGGAACATAAACAACTTTGAAAGTCATACACAAAAGGGTTATCCAAGAAGTCCTAGTGAAACACAAAGAAGAAGTTACAACAGGTTTGAATCGTTAATCACTGAAGTTGAATGCTACAATTTTAACAGCTTTGGACACATGGCCAAACATTGTATAATGAAAATCCCTCTTAGAGAACCACAACAAAACAAATACAATAACAGACAGGAACCTCAAAAAATGACATGGATAAGAAAACATAATCAGTATAGCAATGAAGAATGCACACTCCCTCTACAAGCTAAGAAGAAGAAACATGGTTGGTATGTTGACAATGGTTGTTCATAACACATGGAAGGTGATAGAAACATGTTTCTTACATTAAGAAAGAAAAGATATGGATAAGTCTCCTTTGGAAATGATGATTCAGTTAAAATCATTGGAAAAGGCATAGTCAGAATTGGGAACAAGAATACAAAGAACGAAAATGTTATACTAGTAGATGATATGAAACATAATATTCTAATTGAGATTCAAATGTGTGACCAAGGTCATAAAGTTACTTTCGATTCATAAAAGTGAGAGATAAGAAAAGAAGTTTTAGGAAAATTGATTTCTACAGCTGCGAGAACTTCAAGGAACATATATGTGTTAAGTGAAAATGAAAATGAAAAGTGTTGTCTAGGAAAGGAATATGAAACTTGGATATGGAACAGAAGAATGGGTCACATCATATATTTTGATAACCTTTTCAATGTCAGAAAAAGAGAACCAGTAAGAGAAATTCCCCATATCATGAAACCAACCAACACTTTATGCAAACATTGTCAATAAGGAAAGCAAACAAAGACCAGGTTCAAATCAAAGGAATATTAAATGACAAGAGAAATGGAAATTGTGCATACTGATCTGGTTGGACCAACTACAACTAAGGGTTTAAAAGGTGATAAATACTTTATGTTATTAGTTGATGATTATACAAGAATGACTATAGTTTTCTTTCTCAAGAATAAGACAGAAGATTTTGAAAACTTCAAGATCTACAATGAAAAGGATTCAAAAATTAAATGCTTGAGATCTGATAATGGAGGAGATTTCACTTCAAAGGAATTTATGGACCACTGCAATAGTAATGGAATAAAAAGGTAATTCTACATTGCTAGGACACCTCAACAGAATGGAGTTGTTGAAAGAAAGAACAGGACAATACAGGAAATGGATCGAACAATGCTAATGGATTCCAAGTTGACATATATTTTTTGGACACATGCAGCGCATACAACATTTCACATTCAAAACAGAGTAATGGTCAGAAACAACACTGACAAAAAACCCAATGAGCTATGGAAAGGAAGACCAACAAATGTGAAGCACTTCAAAAATTTTGGAAGTAAATGCTACATCAAAAGATAAGATGGAATAATGGTAAAGTTTCACTCTCATGTGGACAAAGGATACTTGTAGGTTACTCAAGTACAAGGAAATCATACAAGTGTTACAACTTGATATTGAAAAAAGTTGTGGAAAGCATCAACGTAACAATTGATGAAACATGTAGACAAGAATTAAAGGAAGAAGAAAATGAATCAATGGAACAACTTTACGAAAAAGAAACAGAAGATGAAAAATAAGGGTAAGATGAAGAGGATCCAACAGAAGCAGAAGAGAAAGTTCAACAAGTGCCTCTAAATACACCTAGCAAACGACTATAGAAGAATCATCCTTCATATCAGATTATCGGAAACAAATATGTAGGAGTTGAGACTAGAAGAACATGTTCACTAGAACAAACGCACCTGACACTCACATCTACGATTTAACCAACCTGTTTTGAAGAGGCCAGCAAGGATCAATTTTGGAATAAGGCCATGGATGAAGAATTGGATCAAATAGATAAAAATGACACCTGAGAATTGGTTCGAAGACCAAAGGATAAGAATGTGATCGACACAAAGTGGGTATACAAGAATAAATTGAATGAAGATGGACAGGTTACAATGAACAAAGCTAGATTGGTATGTAAAGCATATGAACAGGTTGAAGTAATCAACTTTGAAGAGACATTTACCCCAATTTCTAGAATGGAAGCAATCTGATTGCTTTTATCTTATGTATGCTCGCAAAATATTAAAGTGTATCAGATGGATGTAAAATAAGATTTTCTGAATGGGGAACTTGAAGAAGAAGTCTACATTGAACAACAAGAAGGATTTCAGTTGTCAGAGAACATAGATTATGTGTGTAAATTAAAGAAGTCCTTGTATGGTCTAAAATAGGCTCCTAGAGCATGGTACTCTAGACTGGATAAATATCTACAATAGATAGGGTTTGAAAAAGGAAGTGCATACATCAACCTCTACATCAAGGTAAGTCAAGATAGTATTTTATTAATTGAAGTTTACGTTGATGCTATTATTTTTGGTAGTGATGATGACAGGTTAAGACAAAAATTTGCAAAGGATATGCAGACTGAATTTGAAATGTCATTACTTGGAGAACTATCCTTCTTTCTAGGACTTCAAATACGTCAAAGAAACCAACGAATTTTTATTTCTCAAACCAAGTATATAAGAGAAATGATAAAGAGCTTCAGAATGGAATATTGCAAACTAGTTATCCCTCCCATGCAAACTAGTTGCAATTTGAGCAAAGATGATGATTCAAAGTCTATATATTAGAGACAATACAGGTCAATGATTGGTAGCCTACTATATGTGACAACATCCAGACCAGATGTAATGCAAGAAGTTGGACAGGTGGCATGATTTCAAGCAACACCAAAGGAATCACATGTATTAGCAGTGAAGAGTATTTTTAGATATCTCAAAGGAACATAAGAGTTTGTATTATGGTATCCAAAAGGAAATGATCTATCACTTATTTCCTACACAGATGCAGATTGGGTAGATTGTATTGATGACTGATGAAGCACCAGTGGAGAAGAGTTCTACTTGGGTGAGTGTTTAGTATCATGGCTAAGAAAGAAACAATCATCAGTATCTTTATCTACATCCAAGGCAAAGTATATTGCAGCAACAACATGTTGTACACATGTTCTTTGGATGAAACAAAATCTGACAGATATACATGTTGAGTATGATGAGCCCATTCCAATCTATTGTGATAATACAAGTGTCATCAATATCTCAAAGAACCCAGTGATGCACTCCAAGATGAAGCACATTCCAATCAAGTATCACTTTCTACGAGAACAGGTTGCAGAAAAGAACATCAGAGTTCAGTATGTGGGAAAAAAATAACAAGTGGCAGAAATATTTACAAAACCACTTCCACGGGAATCCTTTGAGTATCTTCACTAGAGACTCAAAGTTATTTCTACTTCAAAATGAATTCTTTTGAATGCTTATATTATATGTCTTAGATGTACACGAGGAAGCACCATAAAGAGGACAATTCAGTTAGGGGTAGAAGCCCTGGATGGAAATATACCTTTTCCATTGATGAAAAAGGGGAAGAGGTTTATTAGATGCAGAGGACAAAGGCATGATTCCAGGGGGAGCAATGGTCAAAGAGATGTAGAGGATAGAGGCATGGTTCCAGGGGGAGCATGAGTGATATGACTTTAGTATTGCATGACATGATTTCAGTATTGCATCAGAGTGTTTCCATCAATTCCAAAGGGGGATATTGTTGATTAAGGTTGGTTTTCATTGATGTCAACCCTTGAAGAAAGTCTGGTAGAAAATTCCGGTAGCACAAAGGTTTGGGTAATGGAACCAAGTTTGTTTGATGTAAGAATGACTCATTATTGTCTTTTCATGGTTGATAAGAACTACAAATGGATTAACTCCAAAGTGGTCCCCTTATGGTGAAATCCATCACGGGAAGACACTTTGTGGATTGAGTTATCCTAGAAGTATGGTTAGTGTAACATCCCTCTCTTGCGCGCACTGAGCAAACTTATCCTTTGAGGACACTTTCTTGCAAGTGATCTTGATTATTATACTATAGGTCGTTCGATTATGGTTATGAGACATTATGGATTGATGATATGTTATTTTGATGTATTCACATAGACATGTGTTATTGACTGGGTTCTTCTGAGTGTCTAGGAATTTGGACATTGAGGATGTTGAGGAATCAATGATACCCCTTGGACTCTGGATCGTGTTAGGTAGTGGACTGTTTAGTTTGAATGTTATTGATGTGACACATGTACATATGATTAGATGTTATTATGATTGATTATTGTTACTGATGTGATTCATTGATGAATGAAGGCTGACAATAGCTTGTTGACTAGACACACATGTGGAGTAGAGGGGTCACGTAGGACAACCATAGAATTGAGGGAGAGGTGTGGTAGTAGCCCTGCCATAGCCTACTAACACTCTCATCATGGCTTGAAATGTAGGTTAACGATTACCTAGTTCGAGAAGACCCACGATGCCATCAGGGAAGACTGTGAAAGTCGCTCATAATGATTCTAAGGGGTAGACAACAATGCAGGGGCCTTATTCCTTAGAGGCCCTCAATCTCCCACAATATCAGCTGGCAGAGTATTGAATCTAGGGGTTTGACATCTACAAACGTCAGTCAAGAGGTGAGTGTCACCCTTGGAGCACGTAGTGCATCTTGAAGGCACATCGTACAAGGAAAACAAAAAGAGGTGAGTGGAACCCTTGGCGAAAGTGGTGCATTCTGAAGGGCACATCGCGATTTTAACTGTTAAGTGAATAAACCTAGTCGGCCTTAAAATGAATGATATGATAAGTAAATTTTAAAAACATTTTTTCCCCTTAAAAATGTCGCCCAACCTAGTGAAATTAAAACCTAGGACTAGGATTCGAAACGTCGATGACAAATATGACACCAACTGTGGATTATCCGGCAATTAATCTTGAAACCTAGGACTAAGTAGAACTAGTGGTCAAAAAAATAAATAATAAATAAAAATGTAACAAGAAGGGGGGAAGAAATTGAAACTTATTTATTAAAGACAAAATTATAATGGAGGATTAATTTTTTAAAAAAGGGGGGGTAATGGTTGTTTTTATCTACTTATACTAAATTAATTTTTAGTTAAAAAGAAAAAAAGAGTAAATGGTTCTTTCATCTACACTTGCTAAATTAAATTTTAATTAAAACAGAAAAAGGGTAAAAGGGTTGTTTCATCTACGCTTGCTAAATTGATTTTTTAGTTAAAAGGGAAAAAGGGGGAAACATAAAACAAATAGGAAACTTAAAGAAAAAGGGAAACTTAAATAAAAGGGGAAACGTAAGGAATAAGGTGAATGTCTAAATTAGTAAGGAATCTTGCCTCAGAACTTTCTAATTATGAACTCAACTAGGAATTAAGTAAGGCGTAAGTCATTTAAGAAGTGTAAGGGAATTTTGGGACATTGAGGAACATTTTTAGGAATGCCTTAGGTGGATGAGGGAAATAAGAATATTTAATTAATTGATAAAATTGATTTTCTCGTGCAACTAGGGGATGGTTGACATTTGTACAGGTGAGGTTTTTCGAATTTAATTTTATGAAAAAGGAATTTAATGAGAATTTGGGAAACTAATTACTTGAAAACTCTATAAAATGGATGGAGGAGGAGGAGTATGGATCTCATCTTTATGCATAATGTGAAGCTGCTTAATTTTTACATTGACTGAACTTTCTCTTGTGGGAGTTGGGATACCCAACTCGGGTAACAAGTGGTAGCTTGACCTTTCAAGGGGAGTTGGGTGCTAGCAGTTCTCTTGTATTGTGTGTGTGGCCCCTTTACGTCTCGTGGGGCTCAGGGGGAAGAAGAGTACCCCTATCTCTGGCTAGGAGGTACCGGTGAGGTCACATCGATCGAAAAATGAGAGTTGGACGAAGTGTGCACAGGACAATGACTTGGAGCTTTCACATTTGGAAATGGTATGCATATGTATATTTTTGAATGGTAGTTTAATATTGTTCCTGCTCTTTTAGCACTATACTTCTATTGTGTAAAGATTATGTTTTATTCAGCGTTTTATAATCAAAGAACTTAAAGTCATCCTAGCCTTATGCTCGTTGTATTTTGAATTAATACCCTTGGGGAACCCAAACTCTAATTGCTATTACTTATTTGTGCTTGTTTTATTGATTGTTTCGAAGAAATTTGTGTTTTCCCTTATCCCTTTAGTTATTAGTCCATGCCTGAGCAATCGGCCAGGAGCCGAATTGACAGTCATCACTTCGGTGTTTAAGGACCTATAGATTCAAATGCCCTGCTTTCTTGTGCATGGATAATAAGTGAATAATAAATCTCACCCAGTAATTTAACCCTTACTTATCTCTATGTTTTTCTCTTATGATTAATCATTGATCCTTGCGCCTTCTTGTGATTGAGTATCTATGGGTCTTGATTGATTAAAACTCCAATTTTCTCTACATTTTTAATTGCTTAAGCCTTGGTAAATATCTACATTTTTGGTTGATAAAAATCTGCGTGTTGGAATGATAAACCCCAACGTTATAGAATGGTAAATATCTGGGACTTTTCAATGATAATTCCCAGTGTTTTAATGGAAAATCTCTGCATTTTTTTTTATGATGTCCAACATTGAGGAATGGTAATCCTCTTTGCTTTTTTTTAATTATTATTCCAGTGTTGAGATGCTAACCTCTGTGTTTTTTTTATTGTTGGATCACCACATTCACACCCATTTCTCAAGGTTTTTAACACAGCATGTACCCCATGAATTTCTGAGCCATTACTCAGATCTTATACAACAAAATCACCCTTTATTTTTACCCAATGATTCCATCTTTTAACCCAATGTTTTTATACTTAACTCAGTGATTTCATTGTTGTTGTATCTAAGTTTGATGAACCACGAAGTTAAGAACAATTTCATGGTTGTTGTACATGTGATTGATGAACCACGAAGTTAACAATGATTTCATGGTTGTTGTACTTGTGTTTTGACGAACCATGAATTTAACAACATTTTCATTGTTGTTGTACCTGTGTTTTTATGATTTGTCTACGTTGCTACATGATTCCCAACGTTTTCTTGTTAAAACTCTATGTTTTATATTCAACCATAGATGATTTTTTGTATATATTCAAAATCATATTGATTTAAAGATAAACGGGAATAACCTGATACAGTGATTATTTCTTGATGAATTGACTCTAGATATAGTCTTCTGTATTAATATCTATTTTCTTTTAAAAAATTATGTTAAGCTTCAGACTTGAATATCAATAAGATCAGTTAAATCTTTATCAATATATTTCCAATCGTCTTCAGGATCAATCAATATTTCTATTAATTAGTGCGAATTTCAAGTGGTAGAATCTTGACCTGGACCTTCTAACATAAACATTGAAATGATACATTCTATACTCAAATAAAAATAAGGAATAAACATTACTTATACTGGCGGTAATCAGGTGATTCCGATGCAAGTTTCTTTTTCTACCTTTATTTTGAGAACCATGCTTTAATCCTGTTCTATCCTAATAGATTTATTCGACTCAATAATTTTTCTACTTGGGAAAATTCTACATGTTCAATCAAGTGTTCGTTTAATTTTTCCTAATTCGAATTAAAGGCATTGCACCTACTCGTTATCCCATGCTACTATGCAATACTGGTACAATGATCTTTGCTTCATTGAACCTTCCTTGTTTCTTCTATCAGAACTTGAGTCGAATGTTCTTGAATACAATTTTCGATATTGATCGGCATATCGTGAGAAATTAAGATTCTAAAAGTACCTGGGTTAAGTCTCATATTCGCAAATCGTGTTCCATATCAAACTGTTGATCGGACTACTGTACTCTTCTTGAAAATCTACTTGATCTCTTATCTAATGGCCTGATTTTATTATTGGATAGCATTTGGTTAGATAACATATTGTTGATAGAATTTTATTATTAGATAACATATTATGGTTAGATAGCATATATGTGTTAAACAACAATTTATCATTTTGACAATGTTCTGAATAGATCACATTATATTTGACAGGGATTTTAATTATATTTTATGACAGTGCTAATTGATGTAGACAACGACTTTATTGTTTTTCACAGCATTTTAGTTATGCTTTTTACTATTCTTTAGTTACGATTTTAATAACAATAGACAACAAATTTAATAAGAGACAACGAATTTATTTATGGTTGAGAACACAACAAATTTATGGCTGAGTAACATTGAAACACAATGAATCATTACACAACGATATTGTTGGCATAGACTAATTTCATAGAGTTTTTAATTTCCATTTGAAATGAATTATTACACAGCAATTTTGCTGGCATAGATTAAATTAGTATAGTTTTTAATTCCCATTTGAAATGTATTTAACATAACAAATATTAATGGACCGAAATATTATTATGGGACAACAATATCATTGTCAGACATAGATTTATTAATGGAAAACAACCCTGATTGATTGAAAACGAATATTAATAGACAGAGACATAATTTATGGACAGTGATATTAATGTTAAATAGTGATTTCATTATAGATACTGAAATGGAATAATTCATTGATGGATGATCACGTCCTTTAATTGATGTAATTTTTCATTAGATTTTGTTGTGCCAAGAATTTAATGTGATGTATGATTGTATAGTAGTCATATTTCCTTTGCGTCTTGTTGACTCGTCGATTGGGTGCTTGGCTATAGTCTTCTTGTATTTATGACAATTAATTTGGTATCCTAGTGTGTTAGATTTTCTTGGGTTATTTGTCTAGATAGGTTGTGTTGTGCTAGGGTTATTGTCGTGCCTATCGCCTTGTGACGACATGATTCCTGATAAAGGGATCATTGTGTGCCCTGAAGGATAGTTTCGAATGAAAACATGGCCAGAGTATTGTGCTTCTCGATGTGGGTGTATTTATCATTGTAAGATATGGTGGTACATGGTTTTACAATGCCTTAATGTGTTTGGTTTTGCGCACTGTAGAGGTTTCTAGTTATTGGTCGTCGAAGCCACTGTGTCGGGTTATTGATGTTTTCCTTTAGCTTGTAGGCGTTGTCTTGCTTGTGTCGGGTGGCTAGTCATTTTTATCTGTCTATTGATTATCGCATGTTTCTTACAGTTGCACAATGTTCTAGTGTGTTGAGTCATTGTTGTTTGTTGCTTGATCTACATGTGTTGTGTTCATCGTCAATTTGTGTTGTTTAACTATTGTCATCGTTTTCCTTTCTGCTAAAAAAAAAAGAAATTCTTTTGCATCACGTCACATGTAGTCGTAATGATGGGAAACTTAAAGAAAAGGGGAAACATAAGGGAAAATATGAATGTCTAAATTACTAAAAAATCTTGCCTTTAGAACTTTCTAATTATGAACTCAACTAGGAATTAAGTAAGGCGTAAGTCATTTAAGAAGTGTAAGGGAATTTTGGGACACCAAGGATCATTTTTAGGAATGCTTTAGGTGGATGAGGCAAATAGGAATATTTAATTAATTAATAAAATTGATTTTATGGTGAAACTAGGGGATGGCTGACATGTGTACGGGTGACATTTTTCGAATTTAATTTTATGAAAAAGGAATTTAATGAGAATTTGGGAAACTAATTACTTGAAAACTCTATAAAATGGATGGAGGAAGAGGATTATGGATCTCATCTTTATGCGTAATGTCAAGCTACTGGATTTTTTCCTTGACTGAACTTTCTCTTGTGGGAGTTGGGATACCCAACTCAGGTAACAAGTGGTAGCTCGACCTTACAAGGCAAGCTGGGTGCTAAAATTTCTCTGGCATTCTGTGCGTGGCCCCTTTTAGGCTCGGGGGGCTCAAGGGGAAGAAGATTACCTCTAGCATTGGCTGGGAGGTACTGGTGAGGTCACATCAATCAACAAGCGGGAGCTGGACTGAGCGTACGCATGACAACAACTCGGAGCTTTCGCATTTGGAAATGGTACACGTGCATATTTTTGAATGGTAGTTTAATTTTGTTCTTGCTCTTTTAGTACTGTACTTCTATTGTGTAAAGATTATGTTTTATTCAATGTTTTATAATCAAAGAACATAAAGTCATCCCATCTTTATGCTCATTGTATTTTGAATTGATTCCCTTGGCGAACCCAAACTCTGATTTCTTTGACTTCTCTGTGTTTGTTTTATTGATTATTACAAAAAAAATTGTGTTTTCCCTTATCCCTTTAGTTATTAGTTTGTGCCTGAGCAGTCAACTAGGAGCCGAATCGACGGTCGTCACTTCCGTGTTTAAGGACCTATAGATTCAAATGCCCTACTTTCCTTTTCATGGATAATAAGTGAAGGATAAATTTTGCCTAGTTATTTAACCCTTACTTATCTCTGCATTTTTCTCTTATGATTAATCCCTGATCCTTGCGCCTTCTTGTGATTGAGTATCTTTGTGTCTCGATTGATTAAAGCTATGATTTTATCTGTGTTTTTAATTGCTTAAACGTTAGTAAATCTTTGCGTTTTTGGTTGATAAAACTCTGCATGTTGGAATGATAAACCCCAATGTTATGGAATGGTAAATCTTTGTGACTTTTCAATGATAATTTCCAACGTTTTAATGGAAAATATCTGCATTTATTTTTATGATGTCCAGTGTTGAGGAATGGTAATCCTTTGCATTTTTTTTTATGATTCTGGCATTGAGATGCTAACCTCTGTGTTTTTTTTATTGTTGAATCACTACATTCACACCCATTTCTCTTGGTTTTTAACACAACATGTACCCCATGAATTTCTGATCCATTACCCAGATCTTATACAACAAAATCACCCTTTCTTTTTACCCAACGATTCCATCTTTTAACCCAACGATTTTATACTTAACTCATCGATTTCATTGTTTTTGTATCTGTGTTTGGTGAACCATGAAGTTAAAAATGATTTCATGTTTGATGTACCTATGATTAATGAACCACAAAGTTAACAACGATTTCATGGTTGTTGTACCTTCATTTTGAGTAACCACGAATTTAATAGCATTTTCATGGTTGTTGTACCTGCGTTTTTATGATTTGTCTACGTTGCTACATGATTCCCAACATTTTCGTGTTAAAAATCTGCGTTTTATATTCAACCATAGATGAGATTTTGTATATATTCAAAATTATATTGATTTAAAGATAAACGAGAATAACCTGATATAGTGATTATTTCTTGATGAATTGACTCTGGATAGAGTCTTCCGTATTAATTTCTATTTGTTTTAAAAAAATTATTTTGGGATTCAGACTTGAATATAAATAAGATCAGTTAATTCTTTATCAAGATATTTCCAATTGACTTCAGGATCGATCAATATTTCTATTAATTAGTGCGAATTCCAAGTGGTAGAATCTCGACCTGGAACTTCTAACATAGACATTGAAATGATACATTCTATACTCAAAACAAAATAAGGAATAAAAATTACTTATACTCATAGTAATCAGGTGATTCCAATGCAAGTTTCTTTTTCTACCTTTATTTTTCAAACAATGCTTTACTCGTGTTCTATCCTAATAGATTTATTCGACTCAGTAATTTTTCTACTTGGGAGAATTCTACATGTTCAATCAGGTGTTTTCTCAAGTTTTCCCAATTCGAATTAAAGGCATTGCACCCACTCATTATCCCATACTAGTATGCAAGACCAATATAAGGACCTTTGCTTCATCAAACCTTCCTTGTTTCTTCTATCATAACTTGAGTCGAGCATTCTTGAATACAATTTTCGATATTGATCTCCACATCGTGAGAAATTAAGACTCTAAAAGTAGATGGGTTAACTCTCATATTCGCAAATCATGTTCCATCTCAAACTTCTTATGGGACTACTGTACTTTTCTTGAAAATCTACCTGATCTCTTATCTAATGGCCTGGTTTTATTGTTGGATAGCATTTGGTTAGATAGCATATTGTTGATAGCATTTTACTATTAGATAGCACATGGTTAGATAACGTATATGTGTTAAACAACAATTTATCATTTTGACAACGTTCTGAATAGACCACATTATATTTGACAATGATTTTAATGATATTTTATGATAGCGCTAATTGATGTAGACATTGACTTTATTCTTTTTCACAACATTTTAGTTATGGTTTTTACTGTTCTTTAGTTACTAATTTAATAATAATAGACAACAAATTTAATAAGAGACAAAGAATTTATTTATGGTTGAGAACAAAATGAATTTATGGCCAAGTAACATTGAAACACAATGAATCATTACACAATGATATTGTTGGCATAGACTAATTTCGTAGAGTTTTTAATTTCCATTTGAAATGAATTATTACACAACGATTTTGCTGGCATAGATTAAATTAGTAGAGTTTTTAATTCCCATTTGAAATGTATTTAACACAACGAATATTAATGGACCAAAATATTATTATGGGACAACAATATCATTGTCATACATAGATTTATTAATGCACAACAACCCTGATTGATTGACAACGAATATTAATAGACATAAACATAATTAACGGACAATGATATTAATGTTAAATAGAAATTTCATTGTAGATACCAAAAGGGAATAATTCATTGATGGCTAATCGTGTCCTTTAATTGAAGTAAGTTTTCCTTATATTTTGTTGTGCCAGGAATTTAATGTGATTTATGATTGTATAGTAGTCATATTTCCTTTGTGTCTTGTTGACTTGCCGATTGGGTGCTTGCCTATAGTCTTCTTGTATTTCTGACAGTTAATTTGGTATCCTAGCACATTGGATTTTCTTGGGTTATTGGTATAGATAGGTTGTGTTGTGTTAGGATTATTGTTGTGCCTATCTCCTTATGACAACATGATTCTTGATAAGGGGATCATTGTGCACCCTGATGGATAGATGTGAATGAAAACATGGTTGAAGTCTTGTGCTTCCCGATGTGGGTGTATTGTTCATTGTAATGGATGTTGGTACTTGATTTTTTAACATATTAATGTGTTTGGTTTTGTGCACCATATATGTTTCTAGTTATTGGTCATCGAAGCCACTATGTCGAGTTGTTGATGTTGTCCTTTAGCTTGTAGGCATCGTCTTTCTTGTATCGGGTGGGTAGTCATCTCTTTCTATTGATTATCACATGTTTCACACAGTTGCATGATGTGATTGTGTGTTTATTTGTTGTTGTTTGTTTACTAATATGCATGTGTTGTGTTCATAGTCAATTTGTGTTGTTTAACTGTTGTCGTCATTTTCCTTCCCGCTAAAAAAAAAAATTGATTTTGTGTCGCATCACATGTAGTCATAACGATGGGGTCGCTATAGTTAGAGAACCAATGCTTAATTGTGGAATATTGAGGTGAATTATATTGAATTTGTCAGTGAAACTATCCTAGATGGATAGTGCTTGTCATTTCATTTCCTATGGTATGTGGAACGTCAGATAACTCCTCACGGTTAGAGAGTTATGGCCATGTGAAGTTGGAGAATCCTCATGAGTCATCTAGAAGCCCCAAAAAGTCAAAGTGTTTGCAAAGAAATTATTTAAATAATAAAGTTAATGGTGAACTCCTTAAAATAAGGAAAGTGGAATACTACATGAAAGTATAAATAAGAGACAAGGATCTCTCATTTAAACACACTTGAACACATTGAATATCTTTTATTGTACGAGGCTTATTGAAAGTACTCATCAATACATCTGAAGTTGTGAAAGTTTGAGGTAGTACAAAGGGTTGACAAAGAAATTCTTGGAATTACATCGAATACTAAAAACCCCTATTTTCTGAGGCATATGCGAGCTGAAAATGTATTAGGGTGTGTACATACTGAGGCATACATGGTCTGGCGGTGTATTAGGATGTGTACATGTTGATAAATCCATGGAAAATTGAGAATATGAAGATGCAGAGGTTCTATATTCTGAGATCAAGCTCCCAGGAAGGCCTACAGTGCTCAGATACATCAGATCTATTCATTGGTTCAAAAGGTATGTCTTATTTCTATGAATAGTTGGATTTTGATGTATGCATGAGAAATGGTTATGGAGATTTGAGGATTCTCCCTAGAAATACTAGTGGTTGCATGGGATCTTATGTATAAGTCAGATCTATGGAAATACAGTGCTGGTATATTTATCATTGTACATCTTGTTGAAGCACATCTTGTATTTCTTGGCATATGGACAAGGGTTTGTGATACATGGTTGAGAGCTTGTATTTGTGAAGTGGTTGATGTATTGAGAAGCTGAATATCAGAAATGGTTTGATGACTAGATCATGTGAGGGTTATTATACTTGGTCATGATTACACACACCTATATGGCACATGAATTGAGAGAGATATATATGCTTTGGGTAAATTTTATGTATGAGGATGCATGCACATGGTACACTTACATTCTGGATATAGTGACATGTTACAGATCTATGTGAAAGAAGTTACACAGGGTAAGAAGTTTTCAAAAGAAAGAAAAACCTATTTTTCATAAGGCATATGCAGGTTTCATAACAGTTTGGTCGCATACATATGCGGGATACATAACAGATAGGGTGCATACATACACATGTTTCAACACTACAAGTCGCGTACGTGTTGTATTTTTGTTGATACATGTTCAGTTCAGGTACATATTGATTACAGGGAAGTGGTACTAGTTGGATGCAGGTCAGTGGTATAGGTTGATACAGTTGTATAGTGGTATATCTCATAGTGATAGTGTGATAGTGTTTTCATCATTCTACTTACACATCAGGGCAGTTGGACGGTGCAAGGATAGGTGGTTGTAGCCAGAGAATATAGGGGGTTGTAGCTTCCTTCTAGTTATAGCCATAAAATTGGGGAGTTTGAGCTTCCCTCGGGTTGTAGCCTGAGAATCTAGGGGGTTGGAGCCTTCTTCTAGTTGCAGTAGAAAAATAAAGGAATCTGGTGCTTCCAATGAATGTAATTCCTCAAGACATATAAGAAAAAACATTCTGTGGTTTTCTCTTGCTTTGGGTTTCCACATAAAACACTGGTGTAATGTGTATGTGTATAATTTTTCATTTGTTCATTGCTTATTTACTCTATAGTTATTGGATGATAATGCTACATTGACATAACAATTGGATTATATGGTTAAAAATGATTAGATTTCTCTATTACTTATTCACCNCCCCCCCCCCCCCTCTCAGTAATCCAACAAACAAGGACAACCACGTGAAGGTGGAAGCTCATATGGCCCCTCCCCTCCTCACATCGCTGTCAATTCCCCAATACCCAATCTCTAAAATAGAAAAAAAACAAAAGAAACATAGTAATCATGCATAGAAACTACCAAAACAAAAATGAAATAAAACTTTAAAACATGTAATTAACCCACATAAAAATTTATTTAAAGAGAATAATTCATACAAATTAAAATATCTAGTTATGTACCTCATCGACCAACGCAATATTTATATCATCCTTCTTCTATATATTATTATTTATCATCCAACTCGACATCTATATCAACATCTAGTTCAGAAACAATGTTGAAAGGATTGATGATATCATCATCATCATCAATGCCATTTTCGAGCATATCTTCATCAATATCATCATCAAGAATTGGTGCATTGTCTCCTATGCCTAGTTCATATTCTTTGTCTTCTTCATCTATCGACCCATTTTCTTCCTGCTCTATATCTACATCACCTTCTTCATCTATAGTATACTTTACTAGCCTTAATCTTGGATCATATATAACAACAAATGACCAATCCCTCTTACCTGGAACCTTTGAGTAAAAGACTTGTTCACATTGACTTGGAAAAACATAGAGGTCATTTGTTTTTTCAAAAACTATTGTTTTAATCATAGGAAATCCATTGACATGTTGAATAACGGTTATTTCCTCATAATTTTCATGCATTCCTAACGTGTACCATCTAACATCAAACAAAACTAATTTGAAGGAATTAAAGTCACACTCAATTATATCATTCAAAAACACATAGTTTCTATTTTCATATTCTCGAGGACGTCTGTCACTCCTAGAGGAAACATTAGTGACCTAGAATACTGCAGCTATCCCACTATCAGAATTTTTTCTGGTTTCATCCAACTATTTGATGTGAAATTTACGACCATTGCACCACATAGCCTTGTGGTGTTTCAACTGCAATATGCTATACATGTAAAAGATGCACTGTCAATTAATAATAAACAAATTTATATAACCTGGAAAGTATAATATGAAAAAAACACACCTATAGTCACATTAATATAATATAAAATAACTAAATAAAATGGGTGAATTTTCTTTCCTTTCCATCTTTCAAACAATATGATAAATCTATTTCCCTCTGTGTAACATTGGAATCTCCATTACAACGAGCTTCTCTAAACAATTGAGACAATTCTTTCCATGATAACCTACCGCCGTGATGTTCTTTACATCTATCAATCCATACCTTCATCCAGTCAAGATTGTTTGCAATATATAAATGTAGTGCATCCCAATCTTGAGCAACTAATTGATCAAAAAATCACAATTCACCAATATTAAATATTATTTATAACCATGGTAAATATTAATAAATGATGAAAGAATAAATAGTAAATGAGTATGATAATATACATGAAACAATGAAAAAAATATATTTATTAAAAATATCCACAATTTAATTGCCTCTCACTTTCTTCATTGTACCCTTCCCCAACAGTTGCTCCCTTTCAAATTTTTTGATGGAGTTCACATCCCAAATGAAATCCACTTCATGCATAGCTTGCACTGCTAATTTAGGAAGATAATGAATAATATACACCATGTATTCATATACCATATATCCCTCCACCATAGAACCCTCGGGACGTTCTCTTTGTCTAACCAAAGCCTTCAATGATTTCAAGTGCCTCTCCACCATCCACATTGACCTTGTATGTATAGGTCCACACATTTCATTGTCCTCAACTTGGTGTATGAGGTAGTGTTCTTGTGCATTGAAAAATGCTAGAGGTAGATACTTCTGCATTTCACACATTAGCCAAGGAATTTCTCTCTTCCAATACTTTATATCATATTCATGTATTTCTTTCAATGACAACCATCTACAGGTCATGATGCATGAAAATAGCATGTTTCAACAAAACATATAAATACATATTACATTACAAGTAAAACACATGTCATTAAGTGCAACAAAAAAATGATTTATTTTTTTTGCATATATATTGCAACTACTTACCTCATGTATTTTCCAAGATCATATATAACTTGTTTTATGTTGTTGTCAAAGTCATTTGGTAGAGATAGAGGTAGAACATATTGTAACAATAAAAACGAATCATTACTTGTTCAAAAATAGACGAAAAAATAAAAATCTCAAAAAATGTGTATGACCAATATATAAATATGAATACTAAAATTATTAATTACCTTATTGAAAGTATGCCAATCATGTGTTTTTACCCCACCAAATTCACCTTTCTTCATTAATATATTCTTTATGTTTTAACAAAAACCTGTGGGAAATTTAATTTTTTTAATGACCTCTTTTACACCATTGATTTGTTTCTCTGTTAATAACCATGGACGGTTATTTTGGTGTCCATCGTTATTTGATCGGATCACACTTTTCATTGCATGATTGGATTTCCAAATTTCATTACAAATTTTGACAATTTTTTCTTTATCCCTCCTGCCATCTATCATTCACCATAATGTTTCTGTCACATTCTTCCCAATATGCATTGTATCAAATAAATGAACTATTTTTAGGTCCTTATAGTAAGGCAACCTCATGAATTGAGTGGGATAATATTTCATTGCTCGTGGAAGCTCATTATTACTACCTTCACGATGATGACATTGATGAAGAATAAAAAAAAAAAAAAAACTATTTATCAACTGAGGTAAAATAAAATTTCAAAACATGATTCCGTTTATGATACATAAACAAACTGCATACGTTGAGGATTAATTCTATCATATGTCAACTTCCATAGGTGAGGTGTCATTCTTTGTGGTTTTAGTCCAGTCTCTTGTTTCCCATTGAAAAGATCTTTTTCAGTAGTACGATACTTATGGTTCTTAGAGAGGAAGTGTCTATACTCATCAAAATGGATTATAAAATCTTGTAAAATCCTGGAGAATCTTTCACTGAATTATAAAATCTTGTAAAATCTCAGTGAATTGTTTACTAAAATACAAAACATTATGAAGTCTTGGTGATTTTTTTGGATATTCTCTAGTGTTTGCTTTATTATCTTGGCATTGTATTGGAAATCTATATCAAGGAATTTTTTGTTGGGTTTC
This sequence comes from Picea engelmannii, assembly GCA_009831015.1. Lineage (NCBI taxonomy): Eukaryota > Viridiplantae > Streptophyta > Pinopsida > Pinales > Pinaceae > Picea > Picea engelmannii. Next base: position 116,884 of record ML793142.1, read on the forward strand.
CTCCCCCATGAGGGTTTCCCAGGATAAATGTTGTGTACCTTGTGATTGTGTTTCTTTCAGTGATCCTGCTTATGCTATTATTGTCTAGTAAATTGAAAAGAAATTAATAGTATCTCTAAAATTAACAAGGGAAAGAGGGGAAATTGGGAGAAAGAGATAGAATGAGCAAGAGGGAGATAGAGAGGGAGGGGTAGAGAGAGGGAAAGAGGGAGGGGGGAAGAGGGATAAAGTGTAAGAGATGGATGGGAGGAGACAGGGAGTTAGAGGGAGACATGGAGAAAGAGGTAAAGAGATAGAGGGGAAGGTAGAGAGGGTAAAGGAGAAAGAGGA
>ML793142.1:128952-141735 GCA_009831015.1 Picea engelmannii
TCAAATATCTTAAGCCCTAGAAACAATCCAAAAGGAAAATAAGCTTTTCCATTTGACTTGCCTCCAAAAAAAACTAGCCCATCCAGTTTCAACGTTATACAGGAGCTTCTAGCCTCTTCCATGTGCTGGAAATCATGTATTTTATTTGATGACTGCTCTAGAAGATCACTTCCTCCTGTCAACATCGAATTCATCAGTGACAAGGTTTCATAACATTGCAATAAAAAAAACTGGAACTATGAAAAATCCTATATAAGAAGAATTAAAAATGCCAATATTTTTTTCACATACAAAACCCAATATTTAGCCACAGTAGGATCCAAACTCCTAGGACATGTCACTCAAGGGATTCCCAAGTAGATGAGAAAATTGAATCTGGGCCAGTGGAGGTGAACTTCCATCATTTTACCACTGAACCAGAACCCAACCAATGAAAATGCCAATATTATGCTATGTTTTTTGGCCAAAAACATTTTTAAAATCTAGTTCATTGCTACTAAGGGGTTTTTTCTGGAAGAAAATATTAATTTCAAGGAACCTAAAATGTTATTAAATGAAGTGAGGAAAGGAAGTTTCATCTCAAAAACTACAAGTTATAAATGATAGACACTAATAGTTGAGGATCATATCCCATTAATCTATTTGATTTCAGATACTTCATCTATTTAATCAGCATAGACAACTCAAACAGAACACATGGATCTGATCTCAACTCCTTTACTTTTTTTTAGTGAAGAAATGTACCTTGATTGCGGTAGCTTTTCAACATGTCATCTGTCACTACCAAAGCATTCTGTGAACATAGACCTTCAGTCCCACCTGTTTCACAAATTTCTAGTGTTCAAACCAAATTCAAAAGAAGGAATTGTGCAAGTATTTGCAAAATCCACTCTAGCTTCAATTTACTACACAACAAAATCTGAAGGCTTCTATGCTTACCCACAAATCCAAAGAGGATACTCTTGTTGTTGTGTGCTTTCAAATCATCGAAAATCCCTGCTATCACATTGTAGGCACCTGGTGATTCAGCTTCCATGCCAAAAACCACTCCAACCCTGCCACCATATATTCCAAATACAAACAATTCCAATTCATGTCCTTCCACCTTTGGAGGTCTACTATCCTAGAGGATTAAAAAGAACCAGTCTGTGTTCAAAGAATCACAAGGTCATTTTTCCATGCTATGTTCCATAGAGAAAAATGAAAATCTTTCCCCGCTATTTTTCTACAGAAGTTATTATTTCAGTATGCTATGGGAATAAGCCCTTGATACATGCTTTTGATGACATGTAATATTCTCATATATACAGGGAGAACAATATGGAAGAAAATGCCTTGTCTAAAAAAAATTTGATCGTCGAAGAAGGGACCTGGGAGATACTGGAAGAACAGGTTGGTATTCTTCAGCCAATCACAAGAAAACCCCTTCATGTTATTTCATTATGTTTCTTATTTCTGGTTTTATCAGAACTTCTTTAGGAATGATGTTTTGAGTTGTTGCCAATACCATAAAAGTTAAAACTAGAGGAAAATACCTCTAAATCGTTTCCATCCAGTGATAGAAGAATTTGATGGGTGCTTATGCTTCCCAATCAATGCATGTTAGGGATATCAATGGATGAGTCCTCCCATAGATAGAACCACACTTTACTTTTACCCTCCATGCCTCAGCGGTGCCTTCCTTTTCCTACCGGTGGCAATCAACTATGATAAACATTATGAATAGTGGATTGCTTACATAAAGAGAAGAGTATCTGGCTAAACTACTTGATCTTTGCTACTTCTACTAGTTCCGATCCAGAATAAATAATAGTAGTTCCAATCGAGAATAATGGCTATTTACGAGCGAATGATTCATTTTTGGATCCCCAAGAATTGGCGGGAGATGGCAATGGAGGAAAAATACCTCTGAATCGTTTCCATTACCAGAAAATGGGGGCGAAAAACCTATGAATCATTATCATTACCAGAAAATTGAGGCGAATGGGAGGATCTGGTTCGAATTTTAAGGGGCGAAAATCGATTTCCATGCTCTTCCCTCACAAATATATGTGGGCTAAGGGTTTTATATATATATATATATATATATATGAAAATAAATTTGGGGCTATATATAGGTAAACCAAAAAAACCTCTCTATGTAAACAATTTGCCCAACCAAAATTCCAAACCTCTTAATTTCGCCCATCTGTGAAATTTCACCCCTAAAATCACCTATGGCGCACGGGACATCAACTCAGAGTGGGCAATTGGGAAATGGTACACTTCCTTTATTTATGCATGGTAGATTGTTAGTATGATTATTCTTTTAGTTCTTCATGTTTAATTGGGTAAGGAATGTGATTGTCTTAGCATTCTAGTTGATGACTGAAATTTTTCCCATAGCCTTTAGCTCGATGTTGATTTCCCATGGCCTCTGATCCCTGCATGTATTGACCATCCTATGGTTTATTGATTTTGATTATTGCAGCTTATTTTTTCCTTCATCTCTAGCTCATCAGTCCACCCCTGACCAGTTGGCTAGGAGCCTAATATACGATCGTCGCTTCGGTGTTAATAGACCTATGGATCTCAACGCCCTACTTTTATGTGCGTGGATGATGAGCCAAGGATGTTCATGTCAGCTGTCTAACTCTATTGTTTGTTCTTGTCTGATCATTGTCTTGCGTCTTCTAGAAATAGTACATCTACCTATGGATTTCTTTGCATCCTTGTTGGTTTATCTTTGCGCTTGTTTTGTTCTCCGCGCCTTAAGGGATTAACTTTGGATTTTCTCTGCACTTGGGCTTATAGAATCTCTTCGATCATTTCAATGACTTTTCCCAACGGATCCTTGTGTTTCTCTTAATTTTTTCAGTGTTTTATTTTTTTATGCATCTGCATTATTACACTAATCCCAATGCTTGTTTGGTTTATGGACTGTGATTACATTTTATTGACTGTTATTAGGAGAACTATTCTAATATCCACAACGATTGACTATCCAAAAAGAATTTATTTCTTAGAATAACTTTAACTTTTAGAAATGATATATATGTACAGTCAGTGCATCATTGAGTTGTAGATGCCTTACGTTTTTATTTTTCTATGATATTGAATCGAACCAGAACATCTTGTTTTATTGATTAGTCTGTCTGCTCATTACCTCTTACCAATATTTTTTTTTATTCCTTTATTTCCTAGGATGTTTTGTACAACAATTTTGCTTATATATTAATTATAGCAATGTAAATCCCCTTCCAATGTGTTTTGTTTACAACGATTTTCCTTACATATTATTGACAACAATGTAAATCCCCTTATGGTGCGTTTTATTTACAGAGATTTTGCTTATACATTAATGACAACAATGTAAATCCCCTACTAGTGCGTTTTGTATAGATATCTTGCTTATATATTAATGACAGTAATGTAAATCCCCTACTGGTGCATTTTGTACAATGATCTTCCTTATATATTAATGACTGCAATGTAAATCCCCTTCTGGTGCGTTTTGTACAATGACTTTGCTTATATATTAATGACGTCGAATGTGATTCCCTTTTGGTGTGTTTGGTACAACAATTTACTTATATATTAATGACATAAGGTATATAATCCATCTGGTGTGTTTGTATAGTGAACCATTGAAGGATTTATAACTCAACGAATTCTTAATTTGTGAACTGTACCCACCATTGTTGTGACATATCTGCATGTTGTAACCACGATTTTACTGTGATAACTTCACCTCTGCGATTTGTATCCATGTAATGGATGTAATACCTTACCTCTGTGTGATGTAATGACGATTTTGCTGTGATAAATTCACCACTACAATTTGTATTCATGTAATGGATGTAACACCCTACCTCTGCGATTGCAACCTTGAATTCACCTATGCATCGACCGTGTAGAAGAACGATCCTATATGGTGAATAATGTACCATGTCTTCTTTAATTGGAAATGTGATTACAACTTCTAGCAGTTACGATTTTATAGATGCAAATGCAGTTATATTTACTTTCTCTTTTGACAACTTGTCTTCAAATTGATGGAAACGCAGTCTAATTGAGGTCGTGTTTTACCTAGATGGCCCGGTGACTTTTCCTCTACATGCCTTCTGTGTTTTTTTTATTTGATAGCCCATGAATAATGTGCTCAGTAGTATACAACATAGGTAAATTATAATTAATTCTTACAACTAATCGTTAGAATTTTGATGACCTCTTCATTGAATAGATAGCCTTGAATTGTTTAGATCGCCTTTAATTAACTTAGACTAGACTTGTCCTTTAGTTTTAACCTTGATTAAACTGACTTGTCAATTACATGGTAATTGTAGTTTATGGTTTTAGTATTGATTAAATTAGATTTTTCAATTAGATGGTAATTATGGACAAATGGTAATTAGACTTGCTAAATTGGTTGTATTTAATGTCAATTTGATTGTAAATTAATGACTAATTTATAACTTAGACATGTGAGTTAGATTACACTTAATTTTAATTAGATCATAAGTATTGATCTATTAGACTTGAAAATGGGTTGGGTTGTTGAAGAGGTCAAGTTTAAGCTCACACCTTTCTTGATTGTAGTCATCGTGCGCCTGGGTGACCCATTGCTTGGGGTATGTGTGTAGCCTTCTTGTCAGTTTATGGCTCCTAGGGCATTGGGGTTATCTAGAGTCCTTAGTCCATATAGGATGTGTGGCACCAAGGTTATTGATGCATATATCACCTGGGGATAACATGATTCCTAATGAGGGGATCATGGCGCACCCTATTGGATAGAGACGATTGATAACTTGGCCGGAGTTGGTGCCTTTAGTGTGAGTGTCATTAAGCATTGTAAGTTGGATTTTTGGCACATGGGTTAAACGCCTCCATGTGTTGGGTTCATGTGCCTTGAGGTTCTAGTCTTGTTCATCAAGTCCATAGTGTCTGGATGGGGATGTTGTCCCTTAGGTTGTAGGCGTGGTCATGTTTGCGTCGGGTGGCTAATATTTTGATTCCCTTGTTGTTTTACGCACGTTTTGCCCTATTTCTCTTGCGCCAATGCATGGAGTATTAGTTTCCTGTTGCCTAGACTGTGTTCTTGCATTCGTCTTCAGTGGTGTGGTTAACTGTTTTTTTCATCTCCTTCTTTCCTAAAAAAAAAAATGCACTTCTGCTTCGCTTGTAGTCGTAACGAAGCGATTGTTACATGTGGTATCAGAGGGGGTTTCAACCTGTGAATTGAGATCACTACGCCTTTCATTGTTATGATTTAATTATAATGTTGCTAATTGAGTTGTCTTGTATCCATGCAGGTAATAATGGTTAGAGGACACCACAGAGGCAGACGATGGGGTGCTAGGGGAGGAGGTGCGACACCTCAAGGAGAATCCATGCCTGAGGGGTCCAACCCCCAAGGAGACGAACATATTTTCGGGAAGGAGAAGATAGTGGTGGGTGACATGATTGGGTTGATGAGGTATTTTCAGTGGATGTCTGAGGCACTGATTAGTCATTTGGACAGAGATTAGGCCATGGCGTCAGCACCCCCTGAGGGTCCACTTCATGCTCCATTTGGTACGAGTAGCATTCATAGTGAACTCGAAAAGGTCAAATTTCCTGAGTTCTTTGGTGCCTCGGATGGTGCAGCCACCGAGGCATGGTTGGAGAATATGTTGATGTGATTTTCACTTTGCGACTATACCTCTAACATGAAGGTCCACATGGTAGTCTTTCCACTGAAGGGGAGAGCTCTTCTATGGTGGAAGACGCTCCTGCCACAACTGAACATGGCCATCAAAGATGTGTCATGGGAACAAATCAAGGAATGGTTCCGAGAAAGGTACCTATCATAGGAATTCATTGAGCATCATCTCAATGAGTTCAATGCCTTGTGACAAGGCAGTCATATGGTGCTCAAGTACGAGGCCCATTTTATGGAGCTACTTCGGTATGCTCTGCATCATAATACTAAGAAACTTAAGGTAAACAGGTTTGTGTTCGGCCTTAATGGTAGCATACGTGCAAAGGTTAGGATTTTGATGCCTCAGACCTTGCATGATTTCATCCACTGGGCCCTCATAGCATAGGAGGAGCTTATCAGCGGGGGTCAGAGCAACACTCCAGCGAGACCAATAGGGCAGGTGTCATCTGGTGTGCAGCAGCATCAGACACCAGCCATACATACGCCAGAATATTGTGGCTTCCAGAGGGGATCCACTTTCACTACACCTCAACAACCGAAGTCTCAACAATGAACACCTTATCGAGTACCATAGCATCAACAAAAGTTTAGGCTTGTTTAGTAGAACAGACCAGTATTCCAGGCCAGTGGGTCTTCATCTTCTACTTCGGGTACCAAGAGTACTGGACCGAAGAAGGGGTGTTGGACATTTGAGGAGCCACACTACCAATGTGACTGCCTTCTGGAGAGGACTAGAGCATCTGGATCAGCCAGACCCACCACTGTGGGAGATTTGGGAAAGTCCCATCAGATTCATGTAGTGATGAATAACTGTCAGACAGAGCACCAATCAACTTTGCTCAAGACGTTAGGTACCATTGCTGACCAGACTCTAAGTATTTTGATAGATCTTGGTGCTACCAAGAATTTCATTTCTGGTGCAATGCTAAAAAGGATTAAGGTAAAGGAAATCGAACATGATGAGTTTAGATTCGTAGAGATGGATTTTGGATCCAAAAAAAAGGTTGGAGGAAATTTCATGGGATGCACCCTCAACCTGGGATATTTTGTCACCAGGGCCAACCTGTACATCACGATCTTAGGATCTCATGATGTCATGATTGGTATGGACTGGTTGGAATTGCATGAGGTGATACTTAACTTTAAGACAAAATGGTTGATCTTGGTCGATCATGAGGGACATAGATGTGTGATTGTAGGTCATAACTAGGGATTTTCCCTAAGATTCATCTCTTCCTTGCAGCTACAAAAGAGTATGCACAAGGGATGTAAGATTTATGAGATCCTTGCGTTAAACGATAAGGGTGTCGCAAAAGGTCTAGAACACCTTTCGGTGCTGAGAGAGTTTGCAGACATCTTTCCGGAGGAGTTACCCAGGATGTCGCCAGAGAGGGAATTGGAGTTTACTATAGACCTAAAACCGGGGACTGAACCGATAGATATAACTCCTTATCAGATGTCGACCCTGGAGTTACAGGAGTTGAGAATGCAACTGAAATAATTTTTGGACCTGGGACTGATACGTCCAAGTGTGTCACCATGGGGTGCACCTATTATTTTCATACGAAAGAAGGATGGGTCGTGGAGGCTCTGCATTGATTACCGTCAATGGAAAAAGGCAACAATCAAGAATCAATATCCATTGTCAAGGATAGATGATATGTTTGATCAGATGAAGGGTGTGACACTTTTCTCAAAGATTGATTTGTGATCAAGGTATCACTAGTTATAGATCAAGGAGGATGATGTCCCTAAGACCACCTTTAAGACAAGGTTTGGACATTACGGGTTTATTGTTTTACCATTTGGACTGACAAACACCCCAGGGGTATTTATGATTTTGATGAACGAGGTGTTCCGTGAGTACTTGGACAAGTTCGTCGAAGTATTCATTGACGATATTTCGATTTACTCTCAGACGACGGAGGAGCATGATGAGCACTTAGGCTTGGTACTACAGTGTCTACGAGAGCAAAAAATGTATGGGAAGTTGTCCAAATGCTCATTTTATCAATCGAGGATTCACAACTTAGGGCATGTCATCTCCAACAAAGGTATTGTCCTGGATCCAACAAAGGTCGAGGCTATTATGGAATGGCCTGCACTGATGAATGTCCCAGAAGTGTGTAGATTCATGGGTTTAGTAGGATACTATCGACGGTTCGTCGATGGATTTTTGAAGAAATAAAATCCGATCACGGAGTTGCAGAAGAAGAGCAAGAATTTTGTTTGGACCGAGAAATGCACGGAAGAATTTCAGAGGCTCAAGGAGTTGTTGACAACAACACCGATACTAAAGGTCCCTGCCATGGATGTGGACTTCTTGGTATGCATTTATGCATCCAAGGAAGGCTTAGGCAAAGTCTTGATGCAAGATGGTCAAGGGATTGCTTACTGTTGCACCTCTTTCATCACCTTTGTGAGCAAAATAGAGGTTCTTGCAATCTTAGTTGGGTTTTCTAAGCAAGACAGCTATAAGGAAAAGGGTTAGAGAAAGAAATATAAAAGAACAACTAAGAATCAAACTAAGAAATAAAACAACAACTAAATTAATGAGCATAGGGACATAAGGACAAAAGAAACAATTAGACCCATATCACCAATGATAAGGCTGATATTAGTGAAAGAAAACACCGAGAAGAAAGAGGACTATGAGTCCCTTCTTCCTCCAAGGGAGGGCTCTTGGACCCACACAAATAAGCTCTTCTTACAATTTTGAAAATGAAAATGAAAATGGTGAAAGAATTCTTTGCTAATCCACTCAAGGGGTGATATGGATTGCCCAATGCAATGATGCAAGTATACTCTTGGTAAGGATAGAGAATTCCTCAAGAGAATAATGGTAGCATAACTTTGCTATGAATTCCTTGAAAAATGAAGTGTATCCATGGCCTTTTTATAGCATTCCTTTGAGGTATTGTCCAACTAGTTTATAGTGTGTAAAGAGGCTAATTAGGGCATTTCTAGGTCTTTGACCAGCCACCCAGTCGAATCCAGTCCAGATTTGAGTGTCAAATCAACTTGGAAGCTGAACCAGAAGTGGATGGGAGGCCGACCACTCTCATAAATGTGTCGTTTCTCAGGTGCGTGGATTTTTGCAATAACAGTCGCGCATCATGCGCATGTGCGTGAATCTTGCATTTTTGTTTTGTGCATGTGCACACGCGCCCTGTGTCTTCATAGGGCCCTTTAATTTTTGCACTAGTTGCATAGTTTTTGACCCTTTGGGAATGCTTTTGTGATATTTTTGGTCCATGGGTGACCTCATAACTATTTGACGATGATGAATTCTTGTAACCATTTGCGGACGAAATTTCAGTGATAACAGATGCCCCATTGATGGATTTCCCAATTTGTTGCACCTCTTTCATCACCTTTGTGAGCAAAATAGAGGTGCTTGAAAGATTAGTTGGGTTTTCTAAGTAGGACAACTGTAAGGAAAAGGGTTAGAGAAAGAAATATAAAAGAACAACTAAGAATTAAACTAAGAAATAAAACAACAACTAAATTAATGAGCATAGGGACATAAGGACAAAAGAAACATTTAGACCCATGTCACCAATTAGTGAAAGAAAACACTTGGAAGAAAGAGGACTATGAGTTCCTTCTTCCTCCAAGGGAGGGCTCTTGGACCCCACAAATAAGCTCTTCTTACAATTTTGAAAATGAAAATGAAAATGGTGAAATAATTCTTTGCTAATCCACTCAAGGGGTGAGATGGATTGCCCAATGCAATGATGCAAGTATACTCTCAGTAAGGATAGAGGACTCCTCAAGAGAATACTGGCAGCATAACTTTGCTATGAATTCCTTGAAAAATGAAGTGTATCCATGGCCTTTTTATAGCATTCCTTTGAGGTATTGTCCAACTAGTTTGTAGTGTGTAAAGAGGCTAATTAGGGAATTTCTAGGTCTTTGACCAGCCACCCAGTCGAATCCAGTCTAGATTTTAGTTTCAAATCAACTTGGAAGCTGAACCAGAAGTGGGTGGGAGGCCGATCACTCTCATAAATGCGTCGTTTCTCAGGTGCACGGCTTTTTGCGACAAAAGTCGCGCATCGTGCACATGTGCGTGAATCTTGCATTTATGTTTTGCGCATGGGCGCACGCGCCCTGTGTCTTCATAGCAACCTTTAAGTTTTTCACTATTTGTATAGTTTTTGACCCTTTGGGAATGATTTTGTGATATTTTTGGTCCATGGGTGACCTCATAACTGTTTGACGATGTTGAATTCTTGTAACCATTTGCAGACGAAATTTCAGTGATAACACTTACATCTCGAGGAAACTGAGAAGGCATGAGGAAAACTATGCAACACATGATTTGGAGTTGTTAGTCATTTTATATGCCTTGAAGGTTTGGAGACACCACCTTGTTGGACGAAAATTTGAACTAAAGATAGACCACTGTGGACTACAACACATCTTTACGCAAGGTGACCGGAATGCACGACAATGATGTTGGTCGGAATTGCTTAGTGAGTACAACTTCAAGATTACTTAAATAAAAGGAACAATGAACTAAGTGGTAGCTGCATTGAGTCGGGGACCACGCATATTTTCGGTTATGCCTCTTCATACGAATCTACGTGAAAAGATTCTAACTATACAACTTGATGATGACTGGTACAAAGAGGTCGAGGGTTTTATCGAACAAAACACAATCATGGTACCAATATTTGAAGGATTTATGTTTGATGACGATGGATTATTGAGGTTTAAATATCGGATTTACATACCACTGAACGACGAGTTGAGGAGATTAATCCTAAGCGAGGCTAATAGAGAAATCTACATGGCTCACTCGAGAGTCACGAAGATGAGGGTAGACCTTAAACCCTTATTCTTCTGGAAGGGAATGAAGGAAGACATAGTCAACTATGTGGCCAAATGTCTAGAATGTTAGTAGGTAGAAGCTGAAAATGGACACCCAAGAGGATTAATATAGCCACACACTATTCCAGAATCAAAATGGGAGGTTAGTTCGATGGATTTTATTTTTTGATTTCCATTGACGGTAAGGAGACACGACTCGATTTTTATAGTAGTAGACACTCTGATGAAGAGTGCTCACTTTATTCCTGTGTGTACGACGTATCAGGAACATAACATAGCTAGATTTTTCATCAGCGATATTGTGAGGCTGCATGGAATGCCTAAGAGGATTATATCTTATCGAGGATCGGTGTTTACTGGACGATTCTGGACAAGTTTCAAAGAGGCCTTGGGAACCCAAGTTAACTTCAGTACTGTGTATCACCCAGAGACTGACGGGTAGACCAAACGAATGAACTAGACCTTGGAGGACATGTTGTGCATGTACGTGATGGACCAACAAAAGTGCTGGGAAGAATTATTACCACTGGTGGAATTCTCTTATAACAAAAGTTACGAAAGCACCATTAAGATCGCGCCTATCGAGTTTCTTTACGAGCAACCGTTTCAAACACCTTTGAGTTGGGATCAGCTTGAGGATAGGGTCCTAGTGGGACCAGAAGCAATCCAAGAAATGGAAAAGAAAATGAAAAAAATAATACAAATGATTAAAGAAGTGTAGGATCGAAAAAAGAGTTATGCCGATGCGCACCGTGTCGACCATAGTTACAAGGTTGGTGATCGATTCTTCTTGCAGGTAAAACCGCATAAGAGTTCGATCAAGTTTGGAAATGGAGCTAAAATCTTTCCTAAGTTCATGGGACCTTTCAATATTGTGGAGATAAAGGGGCATGTGGTGTATCGATTAGCCTTACCTGATTCTTTGAGGCATATGCACAATTTTTTCACGTTTCTGTTTTGAGACATTATATTAGTGATCCTACACACGCTATTGAAATGTGTTCCTTGCAGGTATCATATGAGGGGGAACTCACAACTGAGCCAATCCACATCTTGGATCATCGCATTCAACAACTATGACGTCGAACAGTAGATCTAGTCAAGGTCCAGTGGGACAACTATAGTCCACACTCGACGACCTAGGAGGATGCATATGATATGCGCCAACATTTTCCATTTTTTTTTGATAGATAGGATTATGATACTGTGATACACTTTATTTCGACACTTATATACTATGAAACTTCGGGATGAAGTTTATACCAAGAGGGTGTGTATGTAACATCCCTCTCTTGCGCACACTAAATAAGCTTATTCTTTGAGGACACTTGCTTGCAAGTGATCCAGATTATTATACTTTTGGGAATTTGATTTTGATTATGAGGCATTGTGAATTGATGAAATTTTATTATGTCCGTTGACATAGACAAGTGCCATTGACTCGACTTTCCTGAGTCTGCAAGATTTTGGACCTCGAGGATGCAGAGGCGTCAATGGAACCCCTTGGACTCTGAATCGAGTTGGGGAGCGAATCATTGGGGTTTGATTGTTTTATATGTGATATTAGTGCATTTGATTAGATGATATGATATGGATATATTTATGACATGATTCGTTGATGATGCAGGTTGACGATAGATTGCCGACCAGGCTCACATGTGGAGTAAAGGGGTCATGCATGACTACCAAAAATGTTGAGGGAGAGGTGTGGATAGCAGCCCTGCCACAACCTACTAGCACTCCCGTCGTGGCTCAAACTGTAGGTTAACGATTACCTAGTTCGAGGATACCCATGATTCCATGAGGGCCGACTTCGATAGTCGCTCATGATGATTCTAAGGGGTGCACAATAAGGCAGCGACATTATTCCTTAGAGGCCCTTAGTCTCCCACAAGATCACCTGGCGGAGTATTGACTCCATGGTTTTTTTATGTCTACCAAGTCAGTCAAGAGGCGAGTGGAACCCTTGGAGCACATGGAGCATCATGAAGGGTACGTTACGCAAGAAAAATGGACAGAGACGAGTGGCACCCTTGGAGCACATAGTGCATCTTGAAGGGCACGTCGCGCAAGAGAAATAGAAAGAGGAGAGTGGAACCCTTAGAGCACCTAGTGGTCCTTAAGGGCACGTCGCATCGTTATTTAATAAATTGGATAAACCTATATGGATTTAGGATGAATAACATGTTAAATAAGATTTAAAACCTTTCCCCTAATAAAAAGACACCCAGCCCAGGAAAATAAAGTCTAGATCTAAATTATACTTG
>ML793142.1:141824-156943 GCA_009831015.1 Picea engelmannii
TATATATATATATATATATATATATAATAATAATAATAATAATAATAATAATCTTCATTAATCTTGTGACAAGAAGGGGGTAAGCAATTAAATTTATTTATAAAAATCTTTTGGGATAAAATTTAAAAAAAGGGGAAATAATTGTTTTACTATATTATGCTAATTAATAATTTATTCATTAAAAAGAAAAAAGAAGAAAAGGAAAGTTTTTTCACATGCCTTTTTGAGTTTAAATAAAAAGAGGAAAGAGGGATATATAAAATAATTAGGAAACTAGGAAAAAAGAGGTAAACATAAAAAGAAAGGGGAAACACAAGGAAAAAACAGATAGTCTAACTTAGTAAGGTATCTACCATTTAAGAACTTTCTAATTTAAACTCAACTAGTAAATTAATAAGGGGGAAAATCATTAAAACTTGTAAGGGGATATGGGGACACCTAGGACCAATTCTAGGAGTGCCTTTAGGTGAGTGAGGGAAATAAGGGTAATTAATTAATGAATGAATTTAATTTATGGAGGAATGAATGGGATGGGTGACACTTGTATGGGGAAGATTTTTATGGATTAAATTATTAAACATTAAATTAAATGGGATTTGGGGAAAGTAAGGGACTTCAAAACTTTATATAATGGAGGGAGGAGAAGGATGATGGATCTCTTCTATTTGCATACCGTTACACTGCAGAAATATATACTTGACTGACTTAGCTTGTGGGAGTTGGGATACCCATCTCAGTGAGGAGTGGTAGCTCGACCTTGCGAGGTGAGCTGGGAGCTAGTTGATTCTCTAGTTAGTGTCCGTGGCCCCTTTGCGGCTCGGGGGGATAAGGGGGAAGAAGAGTACCCCTAGTGTTGGTTGGGAGGTACCGGTGAAGTCTCATCGATCAACAAGAGAGAGTTGCACGAAGCGTGTAGGACATCAACTCAGACTGGGTGATTGGGAAACGATATGCTTCCTTTATTTTTGCATGGTAGATTGTTAATATGATTATGCTTTTAGTTCTGCATGTTTAATTGGGTAAGGAAAGTGATTTTCTTATCATTCTAGTTGATGACTAAAATTTTTCCCATAGCCTTTAGCTCGATGTTGATTTCCCATGGCCTTCGATCCCTGCATGTCTTGACCGTCCTATGGTTTATTGATTGTGATGATTGCATCTTATTTTTTCTTTTGTCCCTAGCTCATCAGTCCACGGCTGAGAATTCGGCCATGAGCATGATCTATGTTCATCGCTTTAGCGTTAATAGACCTATGGATCTCAACGCCCTGCTTTTCTGTGCGTGGATGATGAGTGAAGGATGTTCCTACCAACCATCTACCTCTATTGTTTGTCCTTGTCTGATCGTTGTCTTTCACCTTCTAGAAAAAGTACCTCTGTGTATGGATTCCTTTGCATCCTTGTTGTTTTATCTCTGCACTTGTTTTGTTTTCTGCATATTAAGGGCTTAACCTTGGATTTTCTTTGTGCTTGGGATGATAGAATCTCTACGATAATTTCAATAACTTTTCCCAATGGATCCTTGCATCTCTCTTACTATTTTCTATGTATTTTTTTTATGTGTCTGCGTTATTACACTAATACCAGCACTTGTTTGTTTTATGGACTGCAATTACATTTTACTGACTATTATCCAAAGAATTATTCTAATATCCACAACGATTGACTATCTAAAAGGAATTTATTTCTCAGAAGAACTTTACCTTTCAGAAATGATATATATGTACAGTCGGTGCATCATTGAGTTGTATATGCCTTACATTTTTATTTTTCTATGATATTAAATTGAACCAGAACATATTCTTTTATTGATTAGTCTGTCTTCTCATTACCTCTTACCAATAATCATTTTTATTCCTTTATTTCCTGGGATTTTTTGTACAACAATTTTTCTTATATATTAATGATAACAATGTAAATCCCCTTCTGGTGCATTTTTTTTACAACGATTTTTCTTATATATTAATGACAACAATGTAAATCCCCTTCTGGTGCATTTTTTTACATCGATTTTGCTTATATATTAATGACACCAATGTAAATCCCCTACTGGTGCATTTTGTACAACGATCTTTCTTATATATTAATGACATCAATGTAGATCCCCTACTGGTGCATTTTGTACAACGATATTGCTTATATATTAATGATGGCAATGTAAATCCCCTTTTGGTGCATTTTGTACAACAACTTTTCTTATATATTAATGACGACGAATGTCATTCCCTTCTGGTGTGTTTGGTACAATGATTTACTTATTTATTAATGAAATAAATTATATAATCCATCTAGTGTTTGTACAATGAATCCATTGAAGGATTTATAACTCAGCGAATTCTTAATTTGTGAACTATACCCACCTTTGTTGTGACACCTCTACGTGTTGTAACCATGATTTTGTTGTGACACCTCTGCGTGTTGTAACCATGATTTTGTTGTGATAACTTCACCTATTCTATTTGTATCCATGTAATGGCTCTAATACCTTACCTCTGTGTGATGTAACCACGATTTTGCTGTGATAAATTCACCACTGTGATTCGTATCCATGTAATGGTTGTAACACCCTACCTCTGCAATTGCAACCTTGAATTCACCTGTGCATTGACCATGTAGAACAACGATCCTATATTCTAGTCTGTGGTGAGTAATGTACCACGTCTTATTTAATTGGTAATGCGATTACAACTTCTGACAGTTATGATTTTATAGATGGCAATGCAGTTATATTTACTTTCTCTTTTGACAACCCTTATTTAAATTGATTGAAACATGGTCTAATTCAGGTCGTGTTTTACCTAGATGGCCCAGTGACTGTTCCTCTACATGCCTTCTGTGTTTTTTTTTGACAGCCCATGAATAATGTACTTAGTAGTCTGCAACATAGGTAAATTATAATTACTTCTTACAAAAAATCATTAGCATTTTGATGACCTCTTCATTGAATAGACAACCTTGAATTGTTTAGATCACCTTTAATTAACTCAGACAAGACTTGTCCTTTAGTTTTAACCTTGATTACAATGACTTTTCAATTAGATGGTAATTGTAGTTTATGGTTTTAGTATTGATTAAATTAGTTTTATCAATTATATGGTAATGGTGGACAAATGGTAATTAGACTTGCTAAATTGGTTGTATTTAATGTCAATTTGATTGTAAATTAATGACAAATTTAGAATTTAGACATGCGAGTTAGATTATACTTAATGTTAATTAGATCGTAAGTATTGACCTGTTAGACTTGAAAAAGGTTTGGGTTGTTGATGAGGTCATGTTTAAGCTCGTGCCTTTCTTGATTGTAGTCATTTTGGACCTGGGTGACCTGTTGCTTGGGGTATGTGTGTATCCTTCTTGTCATTTTTTAGCTCCTAGTGCATCAGGGTTATCTAGAGTCCTTAGTCTAGATAGGATGTTTGGAGCCAAGGTTATTGATGCATCTATCACCTGGGGATGGCATGATTCCTGATGAGGGGATCATGGCGCGCCCTATTGGATAGCGACAATTGATAACTTGGCCAGAGTTGGTCCCTTCAGTGTGAGTGTTGTTAAGCGTTGTAAGTTGGCTTTTGGTGTATGGGTTGAATTCCTCCATGCATTGGGTTAGCACTCCTTGAGGTTCTAGTCTTTTTTGTCAAGGTCGTAGTGTCTAGATGGGGATGTTTTCCCTTAGGTTGTAGGCGTGGTCATGTTTGCATCAAGTGGGTAGTATTTTGATTGCCTTGTTGCCCTATGCACATTTCGCCCAGTTTCTCTTGCACTAGTGCATGGAGTCTTAGTTGTCCGTTTCCTAGACTAAGTGCTTGCGTTCGTCGTCAGCGGTGTGGTTAACTGTTGCTGTCGTCACCTTCCTGCCTAAAAAAAAAATCGCACTTTTGCTTCGCTTGTAGTCGTAACGAAGGGGTCATTGCAATTTTCAAAAATTATGAACGAGACCATTTATTAATGAAGACCAAAATTGAATCCCTTCTCAAATATATAATTACCTCACCATGCCACTCTCAAAATATGGAGGAAATGGATTCATTAGGAGGTAAAATGGAGAAGAAAACAATGCGGGATGGCTAATTGAAGGCACTAACTCTAATATGTGATTTTTCCATTTACAAGAAATCCAATGGAAATTTCAAAACACTATATGTAATCTCAAATATATTTATAGTGAGGAGAGAAGATCTCTCCCTAATATCTCAAAAGAAGTAGTCAAGTTCTATTGCCTTCTCTAAAATATCTTGTGATGGAAACCATTAGTGGTATTATAACCTTACCCCCACATATTTTGGCACATCATTTATGAAGAGGATAATTAAGAGTTTTTGAAACTTGTAATTGAGGAGGATATTCTTCTTAACAAATCTTGGACCTAATGCTTTGACTATTGAATTTTACAAAATTTTATTTGATCTCCTTAGTGGAGATCTTTTAAGCCATAGTGTAAGAATACAAAATATTTGATAAGATATTGAAATCTCTAAAGTCCACCTTAATTTTTCATGTATGAAAAGGTAAATAATCCCTCTTCCTTTGATGATTTACACCGTATTTCACTCTACGATGTCATCTACAAAATCATATAAAAAACTATATCTTTTTTTATTAAACCACTTCTTTATAAATTCATCTTTGAAGAACAAATATGATTTCACAATGGTAGATGAAATCAAAATGCTATTGGAACCTACAAGCAAGCCTTGCATGCCATCAAATCCTAGAAAAAACATGCCTTCATTCTCAAAATCAACCAAGTTCAAAAGATTTTAATGAAGTAAATTTTCTATATCTTATACTTATAATTATGAATTTGGGTTTCAATCTTCAATTTGTATCCTAGATTGAAGAATATGGATTTTTTTTTTTAATAATGGATCTACTTCCTCCTTATTTAATCCTTTTTGGGGTCTCAAACAAATATATTTTTCCTACCTATTGTTATATTTCTTATTAGTTGATGTTAGTTTCATTGGACTCATTTCTAATAAAAAATTAGTTGTAAATATGAAACTAGCAACAACCACTTTTATGTAAAAAGTTGTTGATATACGTGGATCGATGCAATTTCCCACCTTTTTCAATTAATGGTGTCGATAGGCGTATATCAACCACTTTTTACATAAAAGTGGTTGTTGCTAGTTGACGACTGGCATGCCTCAAATATCCATTAATAAATTAATACATTTTAATTGTAATAAATAAATAATAATTAATCATTAATTATCTTTAATTTTTTAAACTAATTATTAATAATTTAATAAATTATAATAATTAATTACTTAATTGTTAATAATTAATTAATTATAACTAATTAATTGATTGAAGATTATTAATTAATAATAAATTATTTTTTAATTATTAATTGATATTAATAATAAATAAAATATTAATTAATAATTGATTATAAACTATAAATTAATAAAACACTACATAACAAAATAATAACAATGAAGTAAGTATGTGATAATAATGAAGTAAAACTAAACTAAAACATTATTTTTTTTTTTAATAATGTAACATATTAATTAATTAATTAATTAAATATTTTTTAATATATTAGTAAAGTATAAATAGATTGTTAAATATATTAATCAAGTACTAATACATTAATAATATATAAATACATTGATCATTGATATAATATTACATAAATGTACGAAAATATTAAAATGTTAATTAATAAATATATAAATAATCAAATAATTAATATAATAATAGAAAAATACATTATTATGTATAAAAATAATAAATACAATGCATAATCGTAATTATCAATACATTAATTAATGTATATTTTACAAATGTAGCATATTAATTAATAGATATCTTATTAATATATTGTATTAACTAATTATACATTATTACATTATACATTAAAAGATAGGTAAAGTATAAATAAATTAAAACATTATTAAATTAATAAAGTAAAAAAAAAATTACATAAAACAAACATTAAAATACTACATTATTATATTAATGAATAAATACATTATTACATTAATCATTAAATAATTAGTTAAATAATAAATATATTTATAACTTATGAAAAAAGTTAATAAAATATTAAAATATTATTAATTTAATATATTAATAAATATCCATACATTTAAAATAATATTAATAAATACATCAATAAAGCATCCATATATTAATGTTTCCAAAAATAAAATTTGCATTATATTAATAAATGCATTATTAAAATAGTAATACCTTAATAAACACATTAATAAACTAATAATACATTATTAAAATGTCTATACATTTATTGAAAATGATTGTGATTTACAATGCCTAACCATGATTATAGTTTCTTATGGTCATAATTATAAATAACATGAATACATTAAAGTATACTAAAATGTATTAATTTAATTAATTAATACATTAATACATTTTTAATAAATACATTAGTAAAGTATTAATACATTAAGACTTTAATAAAGTATTAGTAAATAAATTAAATAATAAAATATTAACACATTATTACATTAATATAATGTATATATTAAAGTATAAATTTTTATTAATGTATAATATAATGTATTTTTTAGTTGACATATTAATAATGTAATGTAATAATTAATTCATACATTAATGTTTAATGTAACATAGAACTTATTATTTATTTGATACATTAATAATGGAATGTATTAATTAATTAACACATTAACGTATTAATTAATGTATTAACTCAACAAAAGTATGGTGATCTTAGAAAGCTTCTCTTAATGCTTTTCCAGCATCGAAACAAAGTTCTAAAGAATCACAAGTAATCACTTACCGTCTTAAGGTCCAATAGACCAATTAGGTCTTAGTGGATGTTAATCATCATCATCATCATCATAATGTAACATATTAAAGAACTAATACATTAATAATGCACTTTATTAATTAATTAATATATTAATACATTATTAAAGTATTAATTCACTAATAAAGTAATGCATTAATAAAGTATTATTAAAGTATTAATACATTATTTAAGTTTTAATACATTAATAAAGTTTATACATTAATAAAGTAATAATATGTTAATAAATACATTATTAAACTATTAATACTTTAATAAATACATGATTAAAGTAGCAATGCATTATCAATACATTACTAAAGTATTAATACATTAATTGAAAATGGACTTGACTATGGTTGACCATGACCATTGTTAACTTCTCTAGAACTTCAATATGCATGACCTTCATTATGGTTGACCTTAGTTGAGCATGGTTGATCAATGGTTAGTCCATGATCATGACTACTCATGACATTAATACATTAATGTATACTATATTGTATTAACTAATTAATACATTAATGTATACTATAATGTATTAACTAATTAATACATTAATACATTATTAATTAATACATTGCTAAAGTATAAATACATTAAAACATTAATAAAGTAGTAATACACTATTAAAGTACTAACACATTAATAATGCATTATTACACTAATGCAATGTCTAGATTAAAGTATTAATTTACATACATATATAATGGCTCTGTCTAAATTAAATGAGGTCATAGCCTTGTCATCACGAGGCTATGTTTGGCACATTGCGATGACAAGCTATTTGTGTGACATTGCAATGACATGATGTCTGCGTCGTATTGTGACGACAAGATATGTGTTTCACATTGTGATGAGGGGGATATGTTTATCACAACATGACGACAAGGATATGTTCGTCACATAAAGTATTAATACATTATTAAAGTTTTAATACATTAATAAAGTAACAATATGTTAATAAATATATTATTAAACTATTAATACTTTAATAAATACATTATTAAAGTAGTAATGCACTATTAATACATCACTAAAGTATTAATATAGTAATTAAAAATGACCATGATGGACTATGGTTGACCATGACCATAGTTAACTTTGGTTCACCATGGCCATTGTTAACTATGGTTGAGCATGACCATTGTTAACTTCCCTACAACTTCAATATGCATGACCTCCATTATGGTTGACCTTAGTTGAGCATGGTTGACAATGGTTAGTCATGTTTGGAAACTGTTGCCTCTATAAGATCATGGCTAGCCATGTCATGAATACTAATGACATTAATACATTAATGTATACTATAATGTATTAATTAATAAATGCATTAATAAATTATTAATTAATACATTGATAAAGTATTAATACATTAAAACATTAATAAAGTAGTAATACATTATTAAAATATTAATACATTAATAATGCATTATTACATTGATGTAATGTCTAAATTAAAGTATTAATTTATGTAAATGTATAATGGCCTCATCTAAATTAAATAAGGTCATAGACTTGTCTTCACGAGGCTATGTTCTTCAGATTACGATGACAAGATATTTGTGTGACATTGTGATGACATTATATCTGCATCATACTATGAGGATAAAATATTTGCTTCACATTGTGATGAGGGGGATATCTTCGTCATAATGCAATGACAAGGATATGTTCGTCACATTGTGTCTACAAGGATATGGTCGTCGCATAGTGATGACATAATATTTTCATCACATTGGGACGACACAATATTTGCATCATATTGCGATGACATGATATTTGTCTATGGTCGTCACATTACAAAGATAGGATATTTGCATCAGATTGTGATAACATGAAATTTTCATCACAGTGTGACAACGAGGCTATATTTGTCACATTGTGACGATGAGTCTCTATTCGTCACATTGCGACGATGAGGCTATGACAAGGATATGTACATCACATAGAGGCGAGAAGGCTATGTTCGTGAAATTGTGATGACAAGGCTATGTTCATCACATTGCAACGACAAGGCTATGATTGTGAAATTGCAATGACAAGGGTATGTTTAGAACATAGCAACAACAAGGCTATGTTTGACACATAACGACAATAAGGCTATGTTCATTGCATTGTGACGATAGGATATTTGCATCGCATTGTGAGGAGATGATGTTTTTATCGCATTAGGACGACAACACTATGTTCATCACATTGCAGGATATCTTCATCATAGTGTGACGATAAGGCTATGTTATTCACTTTTCGATGATAGGGCTATGTTCTTCACAGTGTGATAATACAACTTTATTTGCCATGGTGCAATTATAAGGCAATGTTTATCACATTGCGACGGCAAGGCTATGTTTTTCACATTGTAAAGACAAGGGTATGTCCAACACATTGTGACAACAAGGCTATATTCATCTCATTGTGATGACAGGATATTTGTATCACATTACGAGGATAGGATATTTGTGTCACATTGAGATGACGAGTCAATGTTCATGAAATTGCAATGACAAGTCTATATTGGTCATAGTGTGATGATAAAGCATGTTGATCACATTGTGATGATGGATCTATGTTCGTCACATTGGAATGACAAGGCTATGTTCGACACAATGGGACGTTACTATGATTTTTAGATTGTGATGCTATTATGTTCATCACATTGCACCATTACTATGTTAGTAATTGGGGCGATGCATTGATAATAAATGATTAAAGTATTAATACATTAATTGGCAATGGATATGGTTCACTACAGTTGACCATGACCAATGTTAAATTTTGTTGAAGACGACCATTGTTAACTTCCCTAGAACTTCACTATGCATGACCTTCACTATGGTTGACCTTGGTTGAGAATGGTTCACAATGGTTAACCATGTTTGACAATTGTTTTATGTAGAATATCATGGCTAGCCATGAACATCACTACGGATGACATTAATACATTAATGTATATTCTAAAGTATTATTGCATTAAAAAATTAATAAAATAGTAATACATTATTAAAGTATTAATACATAAATAATGCATCATTACAATAATGTAATGTCTAAATTAAAGCATTAATTTTCATTAATGTATAATGTAACTTATTAATTAATTGATACTTTAATAATGTTTTGTATTAATTTATTAATACATTATTAAAGTATTAATACACTAATACACTAATACATTTTAATAATACATTAATAAAGTAGTAAAACATTGACTTTACTAACCTTAGTAATACATTATTAGGACCTTAATGACCATACTAATACATTAATAAAGTATTAATACATAGCCTTATTACATAGCCTAGGTCGAACATAACCTTAGTAAATAGCCTAGGTTGAACATAGCCTTAATGCATTAATTGGGCCAATAGTATGTTCGTCGCATTGCGACAAGAAGGATATGGTCGTTGCATTGCAACGGTATGATATTTGTGTGACATTGCGATGACAAGATATTTTCATCATATTGCGGTGACATGATATTTGCATCACATTTCAACGACATGATATTTGTGTCACATTGTGACAAGGAGGCCATGTTCATGACAATGTGATGAAAAGGCTATAGTCGTTGCATTGCTATCACATGATATTTGCGCCACATTGCGATGACATGATATTTGCATCGCATTGTGATGAGGAGGCCATGTTCATCACAATGTGAGAAGAAGGCTATGTTTGTCACATTGCGATGACAATACTATGGTCATTGCATTGTGATTCCATGATATTTGTGTCACATTGTGATGAAAGGATATTTGCATCAAATTGTGACAACATGATATTTGTGTCACATTGAAAAATTATATGTTCATCACACTGCAACACATTATGTGTTGCAATATTTGTGTCACATTGTAACACACTAAATGTTCATGCAACATTTTATGTTCATCATATTGCGTCACATTGCAACATTACTATGTTCATCATGTTGCAACATTACTATGTTTGCGACATTGTGACATTACATTGTTTGTCATAATGTGATATTACTATGTTCGTCACATTGCGACAAAAGGGATGGCTCTTCATATTCCAACAATAGGGAAATGTTCATCACATAGCAACATTGCATTGATTGTGAGATTACGACATTATTATGTTCATCACATCGATGTTAATATGTTCATCACATTTCAACATTACTATGTTTGTCACATTTCAATATTACTATGTTCGTCACATTGCAACATTGGGATAAGTTTTTAGTATGGTCAAGATAAATTTTATAAAACACTGTCCCATTTTAAGAGCAACAAAATAGGAGGATGGCTTAAAGAAAATGGCACATTACGAGATTTATAATCAAGCATAACGTTGAATTCAACGTCAATGTTATTGCATAATGAGAGGCTTTAATAGTAATATTTTAAGAGCTTCACTCTAAAACAATGTGATATAGGAGCATGATTTAAAAGTGAAAAATTGATTGCCATTAACTTAACATTATTTGAGAGACGTCAAGAGAAATATATTTTTTGTTTGAAGTTGGACTTGTAGTTTACATTGAAGAGTGTGTCACATAGCCACACTTAGAGAGAAATAATTTTATGAGGTTCAGATCGATATTTGTGACATACAAGAAGATGACATTGAATTAAGGAGTAAAAATGCGAGAGATTAAGTTTCACTTTCATAAATTAAGTAAACATTAAAATTAAGCAATATTGTGACATTTTAAATGTAACAAGATGAATAACTTGAATGGATTGAGCCATATTGACAATTGTTGGGCTGCCTTTCCATTTAAGAATAAACTATTAATCAAAATTTAATATCGTTTAAGAATAAAATATTTGTCAAACCAATATAGCATTAATTGTATTCAAACATTATAATTCATGGTGTTTATTGCTACTATGAAGATTTAAATGCAATGATATTTATTGATTGTATAAAGATTTAAATTCATTATTTCCTCAAGAATTATATTTATTGTTTACTCAATATTAAAATTATATTCGTGTAATATTATTAACATTAATTCCACATTGTTAACATAACATTATTAATGAAAAATATTCTACCTAATACTATTAACATTAATATAACATTAATGTTAACATTAATGTTACATTATTGAAATTATATTTATGTAACATGATCATTATTAAGATTATTAATGTAACATTATTGTAATATTAATGTTTCATTAATGTAACTTTATTAATTAAGTTGGTACTTGCATAAAATTAATATCGTTAATAATAAAACTAATGTTATATAGTTATTGGAAACATAATTATTTATATTTAAAAATAAGAAAAGTTTACAAAGAAAATGTTTAATTATTTTATTTTAAGTTGTCTAAAATTATTAAATCTATCCAATTAAATCTACAAAAAAAAGAAGAGAGAGATGCCAAAATCTAAATAGAGTTAGAAACATTAGAAAAAAGGAGAAAAGAAAGAGATGTAAAACTCAAAATAGAGCTAGAGGCAATGATTGATAAAAAAAATTAAAGATACCATTCAAACTCAAATAGAGAATAGATTCTTAGTGTTCAAGAGTGAATTGCAGACAATGAAGGATAGAATTCAAGAAATGGAAAAACATAAACAATCAACCCAAGAAGGAGGGGTTGAATAAAATCACAATTTGGCCCTCAGTAACATGGAAAACAAATTGGATATCAAACCCATCAAAGAGGAAATGAATAAGCTAATCAAATTAGACCATGAGTGTAACAAAAGAGCCTTGAAACTCATAATTTTTGGTACAAAAGAACAACAAGAGGAGGATACGCTAGCAATAGTAAAAGAAGAATTAAAAAATAAATCACAAATTGATACAACTTACCTCATAGAAGAAAAGAGGCTAGGAACAATAATTGATCACAAAGATAGGCTGATCTGTGTCAAAGTAAGTTGTAATGACCATAAATATAGCATACTTAGTAAATATCCAAGCTCAAAAGGGTCGGGAATATTTATAAATGAAGACCTCATTCCCGAAGACCAAGATGAATTAAGGAAGGAAGTTCAAAAGGTAAAAGAAACCAAGAAAGAAGGAAAATGGGCAATAATTAGAAAGTGAAAAGCTATTGTTAGGGATAGAGACTAGAAGAATAATAATAAATAGGAATTTGGGACACTTGGGATCCTTTTTTGGAATTGTAGTGGCTTTCCATGGTGCAAAGGTCCTATGATAAGTTGGATCCCGAGTGGTATTGATATTATCTGTCTAGATGAAACTTGGGAGCATGAGGATTCTAAGGTCCCTAACATGGAAGGATTTGTCTTGTGGTCGGCATGGAACAAAAAGTACCACCATAGAGGGATAGGAGGCATAGATTGTTATATTAGAAAAAAACATTTCTCCTCACATTCAACTTCATAAGATTGACCCTCTTAATCAATACATTTGGATAGAAATTTCAAACACCAATGCTAAGAATATGTATATAACAATTTGTTGTTTTGCACCTATTAATTCTACTTTTTATAAGAAAAATAATCTAGATAAAAATTGTCCCTATAATAATTTAGAACAAGATATTTATAATTTGAAAAATGAAGGTAATATCCTCTTGCTAGGAGACTTTAATGCTAGGACTACAACTAAACAAGTTACTCTTTTAAGTGATGACTCCAACCATAATCCTTTATGGCTAGATGAGGACGTTGTTTTATCTAATATCTACAAAAGAAGCTTTGAAGACCTAATTGAGAATTTGATTGGTACTGAGTTGGTCAAGCTCTGCATCTCTCAAGACCTGATAATTTGAAATGGAGTAATGAAGTGGCCAAACTCCAACCAAATGACCTGTATTCATGGGCTAGGTAGTAATGTTGTAGATTATGTGATATCCGATATCTCGTTTCCAACCAAATAACAATTGTTGACCTTTTAAATGACCACGAGCCTAACTTTGATCATAAACCTTTAACCCTAACTCTAAAAATTTTCATGCATAGGAGCACCATTGAAGAGAATTCTGATAACCAAAGGAATTTGTGCTTTGACAAAAGTAAAGTTGACATTTTCTTAAAGGATTTAAATAGTAAATTAAAACTCCTAACTTATAAGGATAACATTGAAGAACTCTATCATAATTTTACAACTACCCTTTCCACTTCCATTAACAAGTTCTCTTTCGAGGTGTCCCATAAAAAGAATAATAGAACAACCAACCCTTGGTATGATAAAGAATGTAAAATTGCTAGGAAATCCATTAGGGATGCTTCTAATGAGCCCTTAAAACTCGATAAGATCAATACGTACAAAGCCCTAATTAAAAGGAAAAAAAGATATTGTATCAATAAAAGGAAAGAGAAACTTTCACAACTATACAAATCGGATCC
Organism: Picea engelmannii; assembly: GCA_009831015.1. Classification (NCBI taxonomy): domain Eukaryota; kingdom Viridiplantae; phylum Streptophyta; class Pinopsida; order Pinales; family Pinaceae; genus Picea; species Picea engelmannii. Next base: position 155,913 of record ML793142.1, read on the forward strand.
GAAGAAGTTCTAGAGCCAAATTCTAAAAAACAATACTAAAGAAAATAATAGGATTCCCTTAACGGATTGGAATTCCTACCTTAAAAGTCTTTACGAATTCCCTAATTTCATGGAAACCATTCCTATTGTCCCTACAAAGGAAGAAGTTTTTTCTTTAGATGACATAGAGTTCGAGGTTAAGAGGCTCGCAAAAGGGAAAGCTAAGGACATTGAAGGCTACCAAGATGAAAGTTTTAAAATCGGAGGGCCAATCCTTATCCCTCACATACACAAGCTCTTCAATTTAGCAGTCAAGTAGGGATTCCCTAAACCCTGGACGCAAAGCCTCATTGTTCCTATTTTTAAAAATGGGGATAAAAACATTCCCTCTAATTATAGGACCATTATGATTAGCCTGATTTTAGCCAAGCTTTATGGAATTATTTTGGAAAAGAAGATTATCATCTCGCTAGAAAGTCACGATAAAAGAACTAAAGGACAGTTCGGGTTTAGGATATATCATTCAACTATGGCCCATCTTGTTATCTTTAGGATCATTGCAGAGGAGTTTTGCAATACTAAAACCAATATTTTTTGTTGTTTTGTTGACTTTAGAAAAGCTTCTGACATGGTTCCTTGGAAAAACCTTTGGAATAGGCTGGAAGAGATAAAAGTGCCTCTCAAGTTGAAGGCTGCTGCAATAAGGATGTATGAGAACGTTATTGCTAATTTTAAAAACATTGAGGGCTAGTCAAAATAGATTAACTGCAATATCGGAGTCAAACAAGTTTGTCCCTTGTCCCCTACCCTTTTTGACATATACATGGATAAATTAGAAGAATTCTTGGGAAAAGAAGGTTGTGTCGACCCTACTCTCATTGGTATAGTCATCAATCTTCTTCTTTATGGTGATGATATCGTTCTTATGGCAAGGAGTCCCCGTGATCTTGAAAACCAACTAAGAATCCTCAAGGATTTTTGCTCCAATATGGGTATGACTATTAATACTGATAAGACTAAGGTCATGATTATTAAATCCAATAAGATCCCTT